>BJBW01014883.1:0-23189 GCA_004320125.1 Scolopax mira
GGGTGATGAGTGGCCAGAGGCCATCTGGCACTCACAGCCCTTGAACCCAGAGCAGGGCAGGGTGAGCCTGGGTGGCCGGCCCGAGCGGGCAGACGTATGGGGCTGCCAAGACAGTCCTAATCGGAGATCATTGTAAATTCCTCTCTCAAATGGACTGGAAAAACGCTATTAAGCTAATAGAACATCACAGGGGAAGGATGTTTCACCACCGTGGTCTCCAGGGAATTGGGTTATAATGAGAGCAAGGAGCAGGAGATGACAGCAGTTGGCATGCTCCAGGCGATGGGAGCACAGATCAGCTCAGGGCCACCCAGCCCTGCTGTGCTGTGCCCTGCCTCAGTTTCCCCATATGGCCAAGGGACAGTGAGCTCTGCTCCAGCAGCCAGCAGACCCTGGGAGTTGCCTGAAGGGCTTATTTGCCACTGATCCATCGTACAGTCTGGGGAAACTGAGGCACAGGAGGGTTTGCCAGTCATCCAGGAACTCAAGGACATCAGCACACTCCTGCATTCCCTGGGTGCCTCATTGCATATTCCCTAGGAGAAAAATGTATGAGGCACCTTATTTAAATAGAAACGTGGCCAAGAAGGGCAGCTAGAGTCAGGGGTCATCCAAACTCTGGGATTTGAGTGCCTTGAGTGCCTGGCTGTGGAGCAGGACTGGGGAGCAGCATGGGCTGGGGGCTGCCAGCAGGCAGGGGGCTGCTGGTGTTGCTGGTGGGGGCTGCTTTGATTGATGCTGGAAAACATGATGACGGCTGCTGTGGGCAGTGCCCAGGGAGGGGTGAGGATGTATTTCAGCTGCCTCAGGGGTGCAGGGCTGGCAGGGGGTTGCAGAGCAGCAAAGGCAGTGGGGTGAGTCCTGCCAGCACCCTAAGGGTCAGGGCAGTGGGGTGGAGGACCCATCAGTCCCATTAAAAGTAATTAGCTGGGCTGCTGTTAGATGAGACCACTGGTACCTAGGGCAGGCTGGGCTCTGCCCAGAGGAGCTCAGGCACTTCAGAGTGTGAGCAGGAGCCTATGGACACCCCCAAAGGAGCAGAGGGGTGGCCTGTCCCCAACCGCAGGTGCTCTGCCAGGTCCCTACAGCAGCCGTGCTCCCTTCCAACACTAAGTGGCAGCCTCTGCCCGGCTTTGGGGCAGCCCTGGGCAGTGCCCGGGCAGCAGGGCCCCAGGCAGCAGCATCCTCAGGGGGGGCTGCAGCAGCATCCTCTGGATCCCAGGACCCCCAGCTTGGCTGATACCTGCCTGGGCGCGGACCACACTGGGGGGCCTGCCGGAGGACGTCCTCACCCACCCGGCCACGGGTGTCAGTCTGCTCGGGGTCAGATGGGGTCAGTGCTGCCTGCTAGGAGGGAGATAAGAAGCAGGGTTGGCAGCTGTTGGTACCATCTGCTGAATTAGAATCACAATGCACTAAACAAATAGTGTCGTGGGATAAAAATGTGCTGCTTAAGGCAAGGAGGTATTTCTGCTGCAGGTATCATTATGACCTGCTAACCCACGGTGGGGATTTGAGGGGCTCTAGAGAAGCAGAGGGACATAAAGGAGTGCTGGGAGCTGCATCCTGCCCATCTGCGTGTCTGTGTGTCTGTGCCTACAGAAGCACGTTGGGGTTTGTGCTCTATAAAGTGCTGACACTTTGGGGAAACGCTGCTCTGGATTTTCCGCAGCGCAGAACGAGGGGGCGGGGGAAGGAATAAATCAAACGACTCTCGTCGGGGTTTTGGCAGAAGCCACCAGTTCAGCCCAGCATGAGAGATCAAAGAGAAGGGCAGCGTGACATCGGGGCAGCCCCTGCTCTCTCCCAGGCATTGCCCTTGGCAGGGTACCAAACCTCATCCTTGGGGAAATCGCACCCAGCTTGCCAAGATGTTCCTGGGCAGAGCAGAAACCTTCGCTCCCACGCCGAGCTGCTGCTGGTCCCGCAGCCTGTCCTGCACCATCGGGGCATGAAACGCTGTGTGGGAGCTCAGGATCTCCCCAGCCCTGGTCTACCCCAGCCTGTGCAGGTAACAGATGCACAGGCCTGTGTAGGACCTTATAAAATAGACACAGATGGCTTTATTATATATGCATCTCAACTCTGTAGTCACCTGGAGGGGTAAATACAACCTGCAGGGCTGCAGACAGATTTTCCCCTGGGTTGGGGACAGGTACAGCCGACGGTCACCCGAGGACACGGTGGCTTTTGGCAGGTCCCAGCCAGTCCTGCTCCCAGGAGCTGACACCGAGACTTTGCGTCTGCGAACGCCGATAAAGCAGGGCCCGACTCACTGGCCACCAGCTCACTTGCCACGTAAGCCCCTCGGTGCCCATGCTTTGTCCTGCTGGGCACTCACGCTGGGTTTAACACAGCCCCAGTCTGCTGGCACGCATTCCCACTCCATGTTTATCCCTCCCAATTTTGGAGCAACCAGCCGATTGTGACTCTTTGCCCTCCTGCAAACACCCCTGGGGCTGAGCTCGGTGCCTGCTCAACCCCATCCTGTGCCACCCATGCTTGGGAAGGCTGCACCTCCAGCCAGCTAAATGGGGTACACACCAAAGCCCCCCCCCTCCAAATCCTGGAGAAACCCAGCCTCCAGCAGGTCTGGGAGGTCCTCAAGGAGATCTTCTCTTCTCCCTGCTATCCTGTGATAGGATGCATGGGAATGGCTCGAAGCTGCTCCAGGGGAGGTTTAGACTGGACATTAGGAAGCATTTCTTAACCAAGAGGGTGGTCAAACACTGGGACAGGCTTCCTGGAGAGGTGGGTGATGCCCCAAAGCCTGTCAGCGTTTAAGACCCATTTACACAGTGCCCTTAACAACATGCTTTGACTTCTGGTCAGCTCAGAAGAGGTCAGGCAGTTGGACTAGATGATCATTGCCGGTCCCTTCCAGCTAAAAATGCATTATTCTAGTCTAAATTTTGAAACTCATTCCTACACCCACTCTGAAACCCCTTTGGCTTTACAGATCTCCCTCATTCCCCCGTGCCCGAGCTCGGACTGCTGAGTATTTCCATCGCTGCCAAACGATTTGTGGCCACCTGCCACCATTCAGAGGACAGGGATGCTCCGATGAACCATCCAGCATCTCTCCCCACCCCAGCCCTGGTATAAATCAGCACAGCACCGATGATTTCAGCGGGGCTGATTTACACCAGCAGAAGGACACTCCAAAGTAGGGCTGTGATTTAGCAATCCCATTAGGACCTTGCCACTTCTGCAGAAGAGGCACAGGGGGTCGGTTTGTCTTCTCCTCCCCGAGAGGAGGATGCAGTGACGGTGCTGGCAGCCAACTGTCTCCCACCCTTTGCCAGCCAGCTCCGGCAGGATCGGTGCTCCGAGAGCACGGCTTCATCCCAGGAAGGTAAAAACCTCCTCTGATTTAGAGCAGGCAGGAGAAGCCAGTCCCATCTGCTACCCCAGGCACCTACTCTCTCTTATTTTTTTTTTTTTTCTCCTTATATTAAAGCATGAAAGCTGACTGCGAGAAACAACAGAGCTGCAGGAAAAGTGTCTTTCATGGGCACGGTTCCTGGGGAGGCAAAAGCTGCAAGGCAGCTGGAGATGAATTTACCTCCATGGGAGCCCTGGAGAAGATGAGCATCATTTTGTAAATGGGAGAGTGAGGCAGATAAGCCAAAAAAGTCACCCAGGAAAAAAAAAAGAAAAAGGAAATATCCTCTCTGTGCTCTCTCATCCTCCTTTCCTGACCCTTCCTCTGGTCCCTGTACTCCCTGAGGGCATTTTACCCTACACGGTGCTCTGCAGCCAGTGCTTGTGCACATAAGCAGAGCACGGCCACCCAAATCACCCCTCATCCAGGATAACAAATGACTAAACAACTGCAAAGGCACTTTGCAGCATCTTTTTTTTTTTTTTTTTTTTAACAGATTTAGCAGCAGACTAGCTTTTACGGTGCAGCTCTGCCTTCAGTCACTTTATCCAGCCTCCATAATGTACCACCCCCTCAAGAAAAGAAAAAAAAAAAAAAGAGGAAAGCAGTTAAAAACCAGGCCATTTCAGAGAAACTGCACCCACATACAAAATGGCTCCTTGAGGGCTGCTCTAGCCCTCCATGCTCTGATTTAAAGGCCAAGCAATTAGTGCAGACAGGCTGGGAGAGCATTTCCAGCAGTGCTCAGGTGGGAGGTTGGATGCTATTTTGAGGTGCTGAGGCTGGGAGCTGAGCAGGCAGTGCTCAGCTTGGTGCCGGGGTCAGGGGGAGGTTTGCAGGTCCCACTGGTGGGAAGGGGTTGCTGAAGAGGAGGAAGATCTCTCTGGAGGATGCAGCTCGGGGAGAGGAGCATCCTGGTTGAGCACCCAGGATGAGGTCCTGGGCTGGATGCTGAGTGGCCTGGTTGAAGGTACACCTGGAAAATGTTGGGGTGCAGGGGGGGCTTCGACTGACACAGATAACACCAACCCATTGAGCAGAAAGGTGTTAAATTTCCCACAGACAAAACATGTCTCTCACCCATCTCAGCCAGCTTTCTGTCTGTGCCACCTTTGTCTCAGCAGTAGCCTCAACCCTGTGGGTTTCTCCATGTATTTTTTGGGGGTGGTTCTTGCTGCATTACCCCAACAAACAGACAGGTCCCACCAAGCACAGCCTCTCCCGTCCCACCTGGGCACCCCCAAAGACTGGTTTACTGTCTTATGGCACCACCACCACCAGGAGCAGCACATCTTCCCTTGCTTCTTACCAGCAACATTACCAGGATGTCCCATCATCATCATCCCTGGAGGTGAGGAATCCATAGGGCCACCCCTCGCCCACTGCTGCTCACCTCGCAGCTGAGGAATCGTAGAATGGTTTAGGGTGGAAGGGACCTTAAAGATCATCTAGTTTCAACCTCCCCGCTATGGGCAGGAACACTAAGAAGAGCTGCTCAGGGGCAGCCGATTGGGGAAAAGGAGGTTTTAACCCAAGACTGACCACAGGAAAAAGGATTTCTTGTGGAAGTGTTAATTGAGAGGAATTGACCCACAGGGAAATTATTTGCATTCACCAAATCAATCACCTGCTGCTCATCATCGTGGGTGCATTTTGCTCACAAGCCTCTACTTGACCTGGGCACATGGCTGGCATTGAGTTTTCCTGCTGTTACACCCCAAAACACGCTCCTGTTTTCCTTCCTGATGGCTTTCACCTCTGTCCCCTGTCCCAAAGACCCCCCAGACCTTTGCTGGACAGACACATCTCCTCCTGGATGGAGAGATTTTCTTTCCCAGCTCCCTCCCCTTGGCTTCTACTCTCTGTTTCTCACAGCTTTGGGGTCCCCCTTGTCCCCTGTCCCCAGGTGTTGACCTGCAGGGATGGTTGCCAGCCACAGCTGGCTCAGGTTGGTGGCACTGCCAGAGCCCTGCCCAGTGCCCATGCTACGGTGGTGCCCTCTCAGCGCTCTCTTCTTGAGGCAATTTAATGACATCTCAGTTCCTTTTTGCAGCCTATTGTAACAAATGTCCTCAGGTCTGGTTTTTTAGTGCTTAAAAATAAGGGGTTTTATGAGTTACCCACCCTCCCTTTCCCCTCGCCTCTGCTGATGGCAGGATCAGGACAAGCTGCCAGCTCTTCTCTCTGGTGTCCTTAAGCTCAGTGCTGTCATCAGCTGTGTTTTGGGGGTGGGGGGGTAGAGGAGCTTTGAGCTCTGGGGAAGCCATGGGGCAGTCCAGGGACATCTCCAGCCCCCTGGGCAGAGTTTGACCTCCACTGGCCAAATCTTCCCCCTTTCTCCACCTCCTTCATCCTTCCCTTCCTCCTCCAGGAAAATAAAACTTCAGTGGCTTTTCTCCTGCAGAGCTTGGTCTGGGGTGATGCTGTGCCAGCAGCCGCAGCCTTGGAGAGCTGGGGACAGGCTGTCCCTCCAGGGAAACTCCCTGAAAAGTCAAGGCCAGGCTGGCACTGCCTGCAGAACACTCAGAGAAGGCTGAATTTACTTCTGACCATAATAATCATGTAATACCACAGCCTTGCCGTGTGCCCTTGGTCACATCCCTCGTTCCCCAGCGATGACGATGCCGTTGAAGACCGTGGGTGAAAATATAAGCGTGATGAGGGATGGAGCAGGAGGCTGCTGGCCACACGCCGTGCTCCTGGCAAGTCTGGGAGCTGCAAACATGTAATGCTGCTTCTCCCTTGCGGTCTCTAGGATTAGCTTAATAGCACAGGGAAATAACAGGATGAAAAATTCGCTCCCCTCCAAGCACTAAAAGCCAAGTTTCAAGGTTAATTGTCTGCCCTGTAGGAATAGCTTTTGCACGCTGCGAGGGGCTTAATTAGTGTCATTTTAGCCAAGCAGAGAGAGCGTGCCCTGAACCCATACCACATGTCCCCAAGCCTATTTTCCTCTCCAAGCACCGGGCAGAGAGGTGATAAATTGCAGGCAGCTTCCCTCTGCCAGCACCCAGCGAGGCCAGATTTGGGGCCGATCAGGAAAACCCGAGATGCCCTTCGGCAGCCGCAGGTGCTGCTATGGGTCCGTACCCCATCCCTGCACCCACAGCACCCCTGGGTCCTGTGCCCAGTGCTTTCTGAGCCTGTCGGGGTTGTCCCACTATGCTGTAAGCTAATGGAGCAGGGGGAAAGCATCTGGATGCAACCACATGGGGAATATCCAATGTGGGGGGGGTGAAAGGCAGTGTTTGAGGGAAGTTGGAGCAGGTTTGGCACAGCTCAGAGTTCTGCCTGGCACCATGGAGGTGATGCCCAGCTAACATGCATTGAAGTGGCTGGATCCTACCTTCTTCCCCACATCCCTCCTTGTTCCCCTCTGGCCAGGGGGACACCCATCCCCACCGAGTATCCGCCTGGGAGAAAATGTATGTGCTGCCAGCCTTGGCTTTAATGAAAGGCACAAGGAGATGAAGGTAATTAGGGTTGTCCTGCATGTCTCTACCAGCTGTGGGACATGACCGCTCTCCAGGCAGCTGGGACTCGTTTGCAGCCCAACGCCAATCCTTGGCAGCTGGTGCAGGGGCCAGATGCCGTCTGGCACCAAGGGACGAGGAGAGACAACTTCTGTGAGCCCTGCCTTGGAAACCAGGGCTGGTGCCAGCTGTGGGATCTCTGGTGGCAAGGGGACAGCCTGTCCACAGGGGCCACCTGGGGCAGCTGCTTCCCATCGCAGCATCCTCAGCAGCAGGGTTGACCCCATGGAAGGTCTCCGTGCCCTGGTGTGGAGCCACCATCCACCCCTCAGTGTGGTTTCCCATCACCCGGAATCCGTCCTTGCTGGGCTCCAGCTCACAGAGCCCACAGGGACAGCCGTGACCTCCTGCACAATCCAGGCCAGGAGACTCCCCTGGACGCCTGCCTGTCTGGGCTGGAGCAGACCTTGGAGAGGAGCAGCCCGTTGGGACTTAAAGTTTTCTCCATCCTGAAGAATTCACAGCAGCCCCCGCTAAACCCAGCTGCTGGAAAAACCTCCTTCTTCCTCCTCCAGCTGGGCTGTTGTCCTCCTATCCCTGCCATGGGGACAGTGACCTGCCGTGGGGCCGATGGGTGCTGGGTCCAGCCCATGCTCCCAGCCCCACTCCAGCCTCTCCTCCTTCCCCCTCTGCCCTTTGGATTCAATTTCTGCCCCCGGCAGCCGATCTCCAAACGGGGCCCCAGGGGCTCCCCACCAGCAACAACAAGCTGTGGCACAAAACATCCGTCCCGACGGCTGGGGCTGGCATGGAGCCTCCATGCCCCTGCCCGGGAAGTGACTGGCAGCCCAGCCAGATGCCCTTTTTATGGGGATTTGCAAAAAAAACCCCCACCCCCACCCCTAATTCTTGGCAAGTAGGTGATGCTGCAGACGGACACTCTGGCAAAGGGGACGTCTGGGTTTTGGCGCTTCCAGGAGGATCCTGACTTCTCCTGGTGTGGGAAGAAGAAGGGATGTGTGGAGGAGGGAGCAGGGGCAGCATCTCTTTTTTAGCAATAAAGGGATTAAATGCCTTAAATGAGGTAAACAGTCTGCTTTTTTTGGGTGGGGAAACACCAGACCTTTTGTTTCAGGCCCTGTTTTCTACAGAGCAGGGATGAGTTTGTGCTCGGTGTTCTTCATCTGGCTGAAAAGGGGAAAGAAAGAAAAACAACATTGAAAAGTTGGCTCCAGCAGCTTCTTCTTGCTGAAAAGACCTGAATTGGCACCCAGTGATGGCACCCAGCTCCCAGTCTGCCTACAGGGAGGGTTGCAGCAGGGAAAGCTGGGTGCATGATTTCGGGGGGTCCCAGGGTGAGGGCAGGAGGTCCCCATGGGGAGGGTGGCATCCACATCTCTCCCTCCCCTCCTGCCACTGCAGTTCAGGGTTTTGGGCTCGTGATGGTGAGGACCAATGTATTTTTAATTTGTTTAAGGGAATTAAGCTCATCTGTGTCTGACTACTCATATTGCCTCTGCTTTCATTAATTTCTGAGCCACTTGCCTGGTTTCCTTTGGCTCTGGCAGGGCTTTGGCATCACGGGGAGACCAATTTCCTGCAAATTCAACAAATGCTGGTGGCTGGGGAGCAACAGGAGACCCTGTCAGCCCCATCCTCACAGTGGGTGGCACTTTTGGTCACCCACCACATCAGTCTTATGGGGACCTGCTGCCTTGTGACCAGCTGCTGATTCAGGGATGGCTCAGGGAACTGGCCTTGCTGGGAGATGGCAGCGCTCGGTACTGGGGTGCATCCAGGTGAGACCAGTTCATCCCAGCGGGGGAAAGAGTGTGGCCAAAGGCTGGATGGAAGTGGAGCAGAAAGCCCCTGCGATGCACCAAGGAGAAGGTGGGAAAGGCTCTTCTGGGCTTCTACAACTCTTCTGCTTTTAATATCGGTCGAGCACAGGGTGTGTGATGCCTGGAGAGGAGGAGCTCCCTGGTCAGGGGGCTGCCGTGCCCCTCACCAGTGGGATGCGAGGAGGGCAGCACACTGGGAGCTGGGGAGCTGCTGGCCACAGGGCCTCTGCCCTCCCGAGGTCCCTGACCTTCTCCCCTGAGTTCCTGATTTACTTTCCATCTTCCCTTTGAGCTGCTTCTGCAATGCAGCTCGTAAACAGCTGAAAAAGCAGAGGGGAAAGAAGAGAAGATAAAAATAACAGCAGCAGGAGTGAGTTTGAAGTAAATAACAGCAAAACATCAAAGCAGAGGGGGAGTGATGCTCTGAGGAGGTATTTATAGCCAGCTCTGTGGTTCCTCAGGATAAACCTGCATGCCCCCGTGGAAGCATCCTCCCCGGCCCCCGCAAAGCGTGTGTTTGTGTCTGAGACCTGCAGGTCAGCCCTTCTTCAGAGGCTTCCTGAGTGGTTTAAGGCTGGAGGCAGAGCACATCCCCACAGCTTTGAGAGTCTACTCGGGAAGGGCTGATGCCTCCAGTAGGCACTGAGCACTGGGGCCAGGCTCCTGCTGGGGAGACCGTCATGCACGGCACGAAGCAACCCCCACTACCAGGCTTTACCCCCCGCCGAGTCCTCAATGATGGGGTTTTTTCTTCTTCTCCACAGCCCTCCTGGGTGTCACATCTGAGAGCAAGGCTGATTGCCTGGGAAAAGCTGGCTGCCAGCAGAGTGTGGGATGAGAGATGGCCGTGGAGGTGATGCTGGGCTCCGTGACTCAGGTCCCTCCATCATCCCTGCTGTGTGGAGCATTAGGCGAGAGCCTGGACCGCTCAGCATCCCAAAGCTGGCTGCTTGGCTAATGGGGACACCCTGATAATATGTGTCCCACCCCCCATATCCCTGGGCTGATGGTGTGCAGGGAAGTTTTTTGGAGGCTGGTTCAGCCCTCTGCAGCTTGAACCACATGGGCAAAGGTTCCTGGGGTTTTTAGGTGCAGAAAGGACCAGGAGATGCAGGCAGCGTTAGGAAAAGCTGCCCAGTGTCCTCGGATGGAGCTAGAGGGCAACGAGGGCTGCTTCCACACTCCAGCATGGGACATGGTTGTTGGTGGGGACATGGTAGCAGTGACCTTTTCAGCTGCCCCCTGCCCCTGCTTTGGGAAGCCACAGCCTCTCGTAAAGTATCTTATCCCCATGAAAGATACTTTGGAGGGATTTAAAGGGTTTGGGGGATTTAGGGCTTTGAGGGAGAGCAGATTGGCAATAAACCCTCCCGCCAGCTGTGCAGTATCAGTATCCCTTTTGGAGAAGAGAAAGCCAGAGGGATTTCCACCTTCCTGGAGCCCCAAAATGTCCTCTCTCCTTGCAGCCATCTCCCAGGCTGGGGAAGCAGCTGCCACTCCACTGGGCTGCAGCAGCGAGGGCTTCTGCACACCCTGGCTCTCTAATCAGACACGGGGTTTGCAATTAAGCGACACGGAGTACCCTGGGGACAGAGCTTGCTGTTTGAGCCGAGCTCAGACGAGTTCAGGGAGGGAGAGACCTGATTTCCCACTTAGCAGACAGGTCACGATCGGTGGATTCATTGATCCCAGAAAGTAAAGCCTCCGCTTCATTAGAGACACGCTGGTGATGAACGTGGCCTTGGGGAGCAGGGAAGCTGTTGTGAATCCTTCCCCAAGTGTTGTCTCCACCAGGCTCAGAGCGCGGATGCAGGGAAGCTCCTCCAACAGCTTGGCTTTCTTTGGAGGGAGCCTGCTGCTTCCCACAGCACCCATCACACGCGTGGCTCCTTGGGCACCAGAGCTCCCTGGAAATAGGCTGGAGGTTGGAAAGTGGCCCCTTAGTGCCTCTGTGTCACCTCCCTCTGCACTTCTCCCCACCGATGCGTGACCAGGGCACGATGCCCTGGGTTAAAGCAAAGCGAGCTGTGGCTCTTGCCAGGGCAGAGCACTGAGGCGAGACCCCCATGGAGGGAGGGGGGAATACGCACAACTCCCCAGCTCCAAAATGCTGATGTAAGGTAGACCTGGAGCCAACTGCAGGCTTTCCAGAGCCTTGGGTGCTCACGAGAGGTGTTCACCCAGAAGCATGGACATGGCAAGGCCATGGAGGGCCGGTTTTGGGGCAGGAGGAGACCCTTGTGGAAGGTCCTCCTTGCTCTGCTCCCGAACCAGGACCTGGCGTATGCAAAATGTTTTGACTGTAAAGGCAAAGGGGCTGTTGTTATTCCCCTTTGCCTGCAGGAAGGGCAGATCCTCCTCCGTCCTCTGCTGCGTTTCTGATTTGCCCTCCCCAGATCAGCTCTCCCCGGAGGGAGGTTTCCTCGCTGGCTCCTGCCAAGAGTTACTGGCAATAACTTCTCGGTGCCCTTCAATGCAGCTGCTCAAGACAGCAGATGGGGACGTGGGCTGTAGCTGTGCCAGACCCGTTGCTCTGCAAGCCAGGTTCAGGATAAGCCCTGCTTATGCAAGTAGCTCCATCTCCACCCAAAAGCTCCCCTTCCCTCCTGTAAATATCGACCGAGATCCCAGTGTGGTTACTGGGAGCACAGCAGGAACAGTTTCAGCAGGGGTGAGCACTGCCCACGAGCTGGAGCGGGGCCCCAAACCGTCCCCTTCCCCGCATCACGACTCTGCACATAAGCCAGCACGGTAACAACACCCACAGGCAAAAAAAAAAAGCAAGTGAAGGGTTGTGAGCCATCAATGTGGAAATTTTGGAGGTTTTCCTCGTTCTCTGCGTGAGAGGAGCCAGGTGGGGGACACGGCTCTTAAGCTCCAGGGAATGGTGCTGTGCTGCTGGTTCGGGGCAGGGATGTGTCATCCCACTCCCGCGGGGGTTAGGACTCCTCGTGGCTAATTTTTTCTTCCAAGAAAGCATCTCCCGTGGGCGAACCTGCCTGGCAGGACATCCCGACGCCAACACAGGCATCCTCAGCTTCCAATGGTGACAAGCCTCCCACACCGTGACACGTCCCCTTCGCAGGGGCTGCCGTTCGACAACCGCTCGTGGGGCAGATCTCGAGCTCCCAAGCGTTTGGCTCCGGTTCCTGGCTCCGATACACGGAGGAGCTGGATGTGAAGCATCCTCTTCCCAGCCTGGCTTTCGGTTCGGGAGCATCTCAGGCTTTTGGAGAATTTAGGAGTTGATCTTGGTTGCTTCCTCCAACTTTGGGCATTTAAGGGAATGCAAGGAGCAGCCGGGGCATGGAGAGAAGGAAAGGAGCAGCTGCCTCTCCGGATTTACAGGGATCAGCATTAACCGGGGTGTAACTGGGAGCAGAGTCTGACTCACATACCATATGTTCCCAATCCACCGCATTCAATCAAGCCTAATAAAATTGATAGGGGAGCATTGAAAATCTCGTGATTAATTCTTTATGATCTGTAATAGGGGAGCTGTGTGCCAATTACTCGAGTAAATCATTCATCAGAATATAAATAGAGCTAACCTCCAGCACAAACACTAGAGGATTTCCACCAGGATTGCAGGTCTGGATTGCAGCATTGCACCGCTGGTGACAACGTGTTATCTGATGGAGGACAGAAGAGGATCTGCAATTTTGCTGCCTCTGCCCAAGGTTTCAGCTCTGTGCTCCAGCTTTATTTGCTTCTCTCTAGGCTTGTAATGCTGTTCTTTACCATGTGTTTTGATGCTCCGTCCTTGATCCCTGTGACCTGTCAGGCCAAGTGAGGGTCAACCCCACAAGGGTCAGCTTTATTTTAGGGCAGGTTTGGACACGTGGGCTGTGACACAGGGAAAGGGACACAAAGGGTTTTGGAAAAAGCCCCCTGCCCCACGATGTCCTGCATCAGCAAGGGACACAGCTGGGGTGGGACCTGGTGGGTTGCAAGCTCAGATATGAGAACCCAAGCCTGCCAGCAGAAAGCAACCCTTCCTGGTGACCACCAGGGTTCACTGGGGACACTCATGGTTCTCCTGGCTGGGGCAATGGTCAAGAGAGGGGTTATAGGAGCTGCAGGCAAGCAGGGGACCTCATGAGCTTGTCCTCCTTTGCAGAGGATGGCAGAAAGAGTTATCTGTGGAGAGTAGAAGCTGTGGGTGCTTTATGTCCCCTTTTTTCCTTTATCTCAGCAAGGAAGCCAATCCTTTGGCCTGGGAGCCTTCTCTTGGGCTTGTAAGGAGAGCTGTCCCTCTGTGCTGAAGTTGACCTGTCTGCAGTTTCCCAACCAAAGTCCCCGTTTCTAAGGGAAACTCGCCCAACAATGCTCCCTGGCCTGGATTTCCACGCATTGGGGAGTCCCCTGGGTCTCCTCATGTTTGAAACCCTCCCAGAGCAAACTGCAGCTCTCTGAGCCGCAGCGTCCTGCGAGCGTCCTGCGAGCATCCTCCACCAGGCTGACACGTGCACGCATCGCTGGGCTGCATGCCATGAATGTGTCAAACCCATGGAAACCCTCTGGTGCCACCAACGTGCCTCAGAGGGACACCACCACTGCAGCAGATGCCAGCAGGGGCCACGGCATCCGCACAATCCCCGGGTGCCACCAAATGGCTCCCGGTCCTCCCACTGACAGGGCAGCCCATGGCCCCCGTTACGAGTGACTTCATTTAAGGGCTTTCTGCCCACGCAGGCGTTTGCAACTCCGTATTCATCAGTGACCTCTGAGGGCCGTGGTGGGATTTCAAAGGGTGCTTGTGGAGGGGGTTCAAGCTGAGAATGGACTTGGGAAAGCCGAGGGCAATGCCCTCTCCCTCAGCACGGTGCTCGGAAACGGGGAGCTGGATAAAAGGCACGCCACGGGGAGAAGGGGAGGGATGGGGACACAAAGGAAAATCCAGCCCTGCAGAAAGCCCTCTTTGTCTCCTTCACAGCTGCTGGGATGTTTCTGAGGCAGGATGGAGGCCAGCGTGGAGGGGCCCTGCTGCTGCAAACACCTCCCCATCCCTCTTACGTGGAAAATGTTCCCTGGACAGGGGATTTGGCAGCAGGAATGGCATGGAGGCTGCAGGGTTATTCCCTGCCCCACACACAGCTGAGCTGGTGGTAGGACACTGGGTCCTGCAGCACATGCCATCCCCGTGTGCCCCCCAATGAGGGGTGAGAGGATGGATGTGCCCATGGCAGCCTCAAACGGAGCCAGCGAGACAGCTCATCCCTCTGCAGCTTCTCACCATCCATCCCTCCCCCAGACCCACTCCTCCTCCCAGCCCGCTACGGCATCCTTGTCCTTTCCCAGCTGGCAGCACCAGGACCTTTGGAGAAGGTTTCTCCTTGCTAATTCCCTCCCTTGGGGGGAACGTTTCCTCCTCTCTGAACACAGCCATCATTGCCTCCCCCACTGCGTCCCCTTCGCCCTCCCCGCTGCCCCAAGCACCCAGCTGGTGGGATTCGCAAAACAAACATCCTCCCATCTGCTCCCGCGCCCCAGCCTGGGAGATGACAGAGGCGATAATTACACACTCGGCACAGCAAAATTATCCAGCGCGAGGGAGAAGAGGCCGGAAGCAGCTGGAGATCATCCATGGGGAACGTTGCTCCCACCCACGGCGTCTCCGTGCGTGCCTCTCCCCAAACTGGCCCGGTGCTGCAATCTGTGCTGGGAATGTGCTTGTTGGGCTCAAAGTGATGGGGTCCAGCCCCTGTGTGAGCTGGTCGGAGCTGGTCCTGCCGGGGGAGGTGAGGATGTGCTGGAGCAGAGAGGGGTTTGGAGCAGCAGAACTAAGGAAAGACGGTTTCCCGTGAAGCCAAGAGTCACAGCTGGGATCCCCTGCATCTCCTGAAGTTCATCCTCCTTCATGGAGGATGCCATTTTAACCAGGAAGGGCTTCACGTGAGCCATCACTCACACGTTTATGGTGCCAACCAGGGCATGAGCACTCAAGACATCCCATCCCTTCCCCACTCCCAGGAGATCTCTGGGAAGGACACCTGCAGCTCATTCACGAGGGTTCCTTCATACCAAACTCCTATTTGAAGAAAATTTATTTCCCCTCTGCAAAAGTAGAGATCCTCAGAGGTGTGCGGGGATGCTACTCCCTGATTTCCCGCACAGAGAGACGGCAGCCCATGAGGTGCATTAGCCAGAAACCTCCTAGAGAGCACTGAAGAAGAGAAATAATATTGGTATGAATAATAACAGCAATTAAAAAAAATAAATTGCACCTGCTGAAGGGGATTAGGGCACAGTGAATTGTCCTTAAAATAGATCCAGACCTTGATGGCTTTACATTTCGCCCTGGAATGAGTGATATTGAGCAATCAGCATTTAATTTCCGCAGTCTTTCCTGTAGCAGAAAAACCACTGGAGCTGTTTCCATCCCCCTGGCCCTGCTTTGAGCCCTGATCAGGGGCAGGGGGATGGGCAGGGGGACAAGCAGGATTGGCAGGGGGACAGACAGAGGGACGGGCGGGTGGATAAACAGGGGGACAGGCAGGATGGACAGGGGACATGCAGGAAGATGGGCAGGTCAGGCAGGGGACGGGCAGGGGACGGGCAGATGCTGTGCTGGCACCTCCGGTTTCTTGCCCACTCTCCCCTCCGGGGGGGTTTCAGTCCCACGCTGGGCCCCACCGCCAGCCCCACGCTGACTCCTCGGGGGGGGGGGGGGGGGGGGCGCCCGGGGGCCCCGGCCCCCCCCCCCCCCCCCCCCCCCCCCCCCCCGGGGGGGGGGGGGGGGGGGTTGCGCCCAGGGGCCCCGTCCCGCCCGCCCCGGTGTGTGTTGGCGGCGCGGTGGGGGTGGGGGGTGCTGGAGGCCGACCCGCGCCGCGGTCCGGTTGCTTCACCGGGCAGGGTCGAAGTCCAGCCGCCAGCAGCCCCGGGCCGCCCTCCCCGCCGCCGGACACACGCTCCCAACCCCGCGACGGAGGCGGCCGGGCCCGCGGCGAGGTCAGTGCTTCCACCCGGCGCCGCAGGCCTCGGGCCCGGCCACCAGGCCCGGCTTTCCCCGCCGCTCCACCGGCGGAGGCGGGACTACGGTTCCCGTCAGCGCCACCGCGGGGGTTCCGCCCCGGGCGGGGGCGGTGGCGGGGAAGCGGGAAGGTGGGGGGGGGGGGGGGGGGAGAAGGGGGGGGGGGGGGGGGGGGGGGGGGGGGGAGTGAGAAAGGGGGTGCGACCCCCGGCCCCGCACCATGGCGGGGCGGCCTGGGCCGGGCGCGGGGCGGCGGGAGGAGGAGGAGGCGGCGGCGGGAGGAGGAGGAGGAGGAGGAGGAGGAGGAGGAGGCCGGCCCTTCCCGCGGGAGTGCTGCGAAGGGCTGGGCGGCCTGGAGTACGGCCAGGTACCGGCGGGGCCCGGGGTTTGGGGGCGGGGGGGCAGGCGGGGAACGCCGGGCTCGCTGCGGGCCCGGGGGGAAAGGCCCGGCCTGTGGTGCTGCCGCTGGGCTGCGGGGGGCGGCCCCGGGGCCGGTGTGTCGTGTGTCGGTCCCCACCACCTCCTTGGTCCCCCCCCTTCCCCGGCCTCTCCCGGTGCTATCGCGGGGCTCGGCAGGGCTGGTTCGCACGGGGGGTGGCAGTAATCCCCCCCCTCAGGTATTCCCCCCCCAGGCTGTGTTTGGGGGTGCAGCACAGCCGGGGGTGCGCGGGACCCTGTGCCTGAGGTGCAGCCGCCATCGACCCTGGGCCTCCTTCCACCCCGGCACCCTCTGGGCATGTGGCAAGGGCTGCACCGGCACCGTGTGGGAGTCCCAGATGCCCACGCAGCATTTTTTGCCTGGGTGCCCACACAGCTCTTGCCCAGATGCCCGAGATTCACTTGCCCTGATGCCTCTCCATCCCTTGCCCAGATGGCCATGCAGAATTTGCCCAGATACCTGAGCATCACTTGCCCAGATGCCCATGATTCACTTGTCCTGATAACTGTCTATCCCTTGCCCAAATGCCCTAGATTCACTTGCCCAGATGCCCTAGATTCATTTGCCCAGATGCCCATGCATCACTTGCCCTGGTGCCTGTCCATCACTTGCCCAGATGCCCATGCATCACTTGCCCTGGTGCCCATCCATCACTTGCCCTGGTGCCCATCCATCACTTGCCCTGGTGCCCGTCCATCACTTGCCCAGATGCCCATGCATCACTTGCCCAGATACCCGAGCATCACTTGCCCAGATACCCGAGCATCACTTGCCCAGGCACCCATGCAGCTCTCACCCGGGTGTCCATGCATCACTCGCCCTCCCCGACTTCAGGGCTGTGGGCGAGCAGGCAGCATTTGCCACCACCGTTATTTATCACCCGTCGGGGAGGAGGGAGCAAAGTTGGATGTTCTGTGCCTGTTACGTGGCCGTCCCAGCCGCTTGCAGAGACAGCTCATCCTAATGGGCTCCCTTTTTTATCCCTAAAAGCACATCCTAAGGCACAGGCCAATCTGCCTCCCGCTGGCGGCGGCCGAGTTTGGTTGTTGAGGAGGTGAGAGCAATGCTAACGATGTTAACGGTGTTGCCAGCCAGGAGTTTGTAGGTCAAGAAGCTTTTGTTCAGCCCGTGCTGGCGGTGTGCTCAGCGCCGTACGAAACGAGAGGAAAGAAGCTGTCCTGGTCCCACGGGTTTCCAATTGAAGCGGGACCAGACAGTTCGGCCCCGGCGCCGGCGGTTGTCTGGGTGCCCGGGTGACGGCGTGAAGGGTCCAAATGTGATGGCAAAGGGCTCCTGGGGGGTGAAGGGAGGGGAGACCAGGCCAGGGAGGGTGGAAATAGGGGCAGTGGAGTCAGGATGAGGCCCTGGGGGCTGTTATTTTCATTCTTCTCCAGCACCCGTATCTCCAAGGCTGGGATGGAGGAGTCCGGGGAAGCTGGGGTGGTTTGAAGGCAGCTGTGGACCCCCGTGAGGATCCCCCCCATTTCACCGGGGTGCTATGGGCTTTGCTTGTGCACTTTGCACTATGAGCATCCTGAGCAGCTGGACACGTCCCAGGACAGCGTGGGAGCCATTCCCAGGGCCTTTGCTCTTGGCTAGGAAAGACAGCAGGTTTAGCAGCCCCTCTCCAAGAATCCCACTGCGGCTCTGGTTCCTTCAAAGAACCTGTGAGGAGCCACGGGGCAGAGAGGTGGTGGGGTCTCCTTCTCTGGAGACATTCAAAACCCCCCTGAACATGTTCCTGTGCAACCTGCTCTGGGTGGACCCGCTCCGGCAGGGGGTTGGACTGGATGATCTCCAGAGGTCCCTTCTAACCCCATATGATTTTATGATTCTCTCTGGGACAGGCGAGGTGGAACCGTTGCCTTTCAGAGCTTTTCCTGTCCCCTGGCATCCGAAGGGCTTGCAAACACAGCTGTGTTTGGGAAGCAAAAAACCTTCCATGCCTCGATGTTGTCTTGATTTCGATTCAAGCGAGGGAAGGGCTTGGGCTGGGCTATTTTGTCTTTTGTTTTTAAAGTTTTGGGCGGGGGGGGGGGGAAGAAAAAAAGACACCCGCTGTTTTTCATCCAAATACCACCGCAGGGAGAGGGGGCGGGGAGAGAGAAGCAGCATGGCTTATTGCACGTAAAAATGCTGACAATGTCAAGGAGCCATCCTGGGAAAAATACCTCTTTCTTAAAAGGAGAAAGAGGGAAAAGCTGCGAGCTTTAAAGAGTTGTTGTCGCTGTTAATTAAGACAGGAAAGTCTTTTGCAGCTTCTTACAATGCAAATTCATCCCCTCTCGCTTTGAATCCCTCTTACTTTATGGAAGACAAGTTTGAGGCTGACGCAGCTCATTGCTTGGAGTTGCCATGCAGACCAGCATCCCTGGGACAGTCCCCCATCCCTGGGACAGTCTCCCATCCCTGGGACAGTCCTCCATCCCCGGGGACACTGTGAAATGGGGCTCCCTTCCCTGTGGCTTGGAAATACGCTTGGGTTGGCAGCTGCCCCGTAGCAGCAGCGTCCTCCCAGCACCCGTGTCCTGGGCACTGCTGCAAACACGGGGCTCACAGAGAGCCTGGTGCCCCCCAAGTGCGGGGGACAACGGCTCGGAGGAGCCCCCACCCCTCTTTTTGGCTTTGCAGCCTGACACAGTGCTTTGCAAGCTGTAACAACGTGGTGCTTGGGGATAATTTAAAGATTTGTCTGTTCCTGCGGGGCACGGGATGGGTTTGCTTTGAGACAAAGTGCTCTGTATTCGGGTGCAATGCCTGATGCTTCCACAGGAACCCCCACCCCCAGTAACTGGCTCTCCTTCCCCAGGTGGATGTGACAGCCATGACGCGGCTCTTCGGCTACGTGGATGTGACTGACACTGGCTTCCTTGTGGCTGTTATCTCCATCGCCTTCAACCCGCTCTTCTGGAATGTGGTAAGAGCTGCTTGCATGCCACCTGCCCCCATTATTTTTAGCTTTCCTTTTCCAGCTCCAGGGGGATCTCCTTTGGGCCACACTGAAGGAAAAAACTCTTTGGGGGAAGTCTGCTGGGCTGGGTGGGCTGAGTGGTGCTCAGTTATTAGGTGGGTGGGCAGGGAGCTGTGCTGCAAAGGGAGCTCCTGAGGCTGGGGGTGGCTGTCACTGGTGTCACAGAGGAGGTGAAGGTGGGAACCAGTGTGGGATGCAGGAGGAATTAGGAGCTGAGCTTGAGAGAGAGGGCAGAGCAATGAAACCCATCCTTCCCACCCCAGCAGCCAGGCACTGGTTACCACTGGGTCTGAGTATAAACAGCATTAGCCCCCAGGGGGGGGCTGCGCTGGATACGTTGCCTGCTGCTTCCCCTTGAAATATGTTGGCAGCTGGTTGTGTGGATGGCAGGACACAAAACCAGTCAGCCAAAAGTTAACCTGAAGAAATTCCCCCTCCATCGTGCCGCAAAGCCTGGCAAAGAGCTGCAGAGGTTGCAGAGCAACCCCAGAGCAGCGAGAATCTTTTCCATCCCCGTTTCGGAGCGTTGCAGAGCTGTTGTGGCAAGTGGGGACCCCAGGCTGGTTGCCACAGGAGGTGACTCCCACCCTGCAGCACCCTCGGAAGCACAGCTGAAATGTGGGGTGAAACCTTCTCCCCGCGAGCGCTTATGGCAATGGGATGTCATCTCAGCCAAGATTCCCAAAACCGCCCGCCAAACCTCCCCGCAGGGTTTCTCACCCTGGGGAGTTCTCCTTAAAAAGGCTTTATTTTTCCAGAGGGGGAGGACTCGGCTCTCTCTGAGCGCGGGGGCTCTTGAGATTGTCTCACGCTGGGCTTTGGAAAAGCGAGGCTCTCCTGGCTGTGAGTCACTTTGGAAACCTCCGTCGGAGCTCTTTGTTGCAGCCTCCCTAATTTTTCATGCAACTCGTTATTAAAAAGTCTCACGGTGTCTGAAATGCGAACTAGAATATGCCACATTATTTCCACTGCGGAGTCATCATTTAGCATAAAGAATCAATGAACAAGAAGATTTCAGGATGTGGTCTCTGGGGGGAGAGACCGGCTCCAGTGAGAAACTGCATAAAAGAAAAAGAAAAAAGTACTTTATTAGCGTCTGCTGCTACGCCTGCGACTCGTGGGACGCCTGCAGCTTGGGAAATAGTGTGGCTTTTTTGGATCAAGAGTTTGGCTGCTGTTAAAGGAGAGGGAAAGCTGATGTAACAGCAGGAAGTTCACTGCTCTGCGTTGCTGTTGTCCCCTTCCAGTGTCTGAAGAGCATTGCCGTTGGCGGCAGGTGGCACTGCAAGCAAGACGTGCAGGGCCTGTGCCGGGCAGCAGAAGGCATCTCTGCGTGGGTTTGCAGTGAGCAACCTGGGCTGGTGTGTTGGTGGAAAGCTCTGGTGAGGTGAGCCTGGCACTAGATGCTTCCCTGGCTGCAGCCAGGCCGGGTGGCTCTTGCAGTCCATGTGCCTCCATCCATACGCTTGCTCTGCCCAGGCATCTCCCTGGCATTTTTAGGCTCTGCTCCCAAGCCTGTGGCTCGCACCAGGTACTCTAGAAGGTTCTTGTGGGGGACTGTGGGACCTGCAGCCCTGAGCAGGCACCTGCTCTTGGGTGCATTTTAGCAGGAGTGGCCCCAGCCATCCCTGGATTTTCCCTTTACCTCCTCGCCATCCTTTTTTCCATGTGATTGGTGTCCCCTGTCTGCACCTAGCCAGCAGCTCTTCTTTCTCTGCATCCCTGCACAGGCTCCCTTTGTTTTTTTTTCCTATTTGAGTTCCTTCCCAGCAGCTGAGATCGCTTCTGCATCTGAATTAGTTGGGGCTCGCAGGAGCTTTAGTGCAAAGGCTGGATTTCTGTGCGGTGCCAAGCACTCTCTGCTCTCTGTGCTTAACGAGTAATGATGTGGGACCCTGCTCCAAACCCCTCCTGTGCATGAAATTCCTGATTTGGGTAGAAATCGGGTGGGGATGCGGTGATTTAATTCGCTGCCTTAATTCCCCATCTCTGCTGAACTCTGGCCAGGTCTGCCTCTTGCAAAGTTTGGCGCCGGGTTGTCCTCGCTGTGCAGTGTCTCTGAACAAATCTGTGGTGGGGAAAGCCCAGCTCCGAGCGGTGCTGGCCCGATGGAAAGGGGCCAGCCGAGGCCTCGAGCCGTTTGCCCTGGTAAACACCAGGCACGGTTTTTTGGGGCAAAGCCTGCAGGGTTTGGAGAAGAAGCACAAAGGTTGGGGGGGGGAGTGTGGCTTTGGAGAAAACCCTGACACTCCTCGGGTCGATTTATGTACTTTGGTTAAGACCAGAACTTAAGTGGGGCAATTTGAAGGACTCCAGCCAGGCTGTGCTGATGCTCCCTCCTGTTCTCCGCAGGGGAGAAAAGCTCTCCAAAAAAAGGCCTCAGGACTCCTAATTCCCAACCTCCTCCCTGCAGACAAGCGCCAGGGGGTACCATGAATGTCCCCCCAAGTTTGCCCCCTGCTTTTCCCCACCGAAACCAGGCCTTACACTCCCTCTGTAGTTACCCCCCCTCCGTGCCAATTAAAATCTTGCCTGTCCTCGGGTGGCCTCCAGGTTATGTTGTCCGTGGCACAGCTTGGATATGCTCCTGCACTATTTCTGGGTTTTTTCTCTTTTTTTTTTTTTTCATCTCTCATCCTCATGCTGTCTCTTCTTCCCCACCCACCGTGGCTGTTACGAAAGGAGCTGCTGGGAGCCACGATCCCATGTGAGACACAGCACAGGGGAGGCCCCAGAAGGCAGCAGCGGAGCTGTTTTGGGGATGAAGTTGCTTAAAACTCCCTAAGGATGTTCAACACGGTCGGGAGACCTCAGCCACCGTGGGGCTGTTGAGGGGCACCCGGCGAGGAGTAGGCGCGTCGCTGGAGCCGTGCCATAAAACGTTAATGAGGTCAGAGTGATAGAAACTTCAATAAATCCCATCTGTGTTTGGAAAGCCTCAGAACGGTGGGAGAAACTTCCAGTCCCTTGGTAACTAAGGAAGGTATTAAATAACAGCTCCTCGGGGACAAACATTTCCAAGCTAGGAGAGGCAGAGAAACCTCTCCACGCAGGAGGTTTGGAAGAGCTCGCTGAGCCTCGGCACACGGGGAGTTTCTAGAAAGCGGGGAGATTTCGGGTACCCTCTCAAAACCAAACAGGCCGGGGCCATAGCTGTGAGCCAGGTAGTCTGACGTCCATCACCACGCAAGTGAGTTTCAAGTGGGGAGCGTGTCCATCAGCAGTCCTTCTCTTGATTTGAGCCTCTTAAAAATTTACGGTCGGCGTCACAGACAGATTTAGAAATGGCACATCTTCAGCTGCCACCCAAGAGCCTGCTCCTCCCGTCACCTCCAGTGACCCCCTCACGACGCCCCTGCCTCTCGCAGGAATCTGCACTGGGAAACCTCAAATGTCATGGTTAGGAACAGGCTTAGCGTAGTTTAGCATGATTTTTTAGAGAAAATGGACCCCATCAGACAAATGTGATTTTATTCTTCAAGGTCGCAGCTTTTCCTGTTCAGGGTAACAAGATCTCTATTCTAGACTTCTGTCAAGCGTTTAAAGTGCATGAGGTTTTGATTAAAGAAGTAGTTGCACAGGGACCTGGGCTGACAACGCCTGGCTCCTGATGGATGTGTATCTCTTGGTTCATTTATTTTTAATTTCCCATCCTTTTCTCCTTCTTTGGAGACTAGAAGAATCTGCCAAGTGGATAAAGAGTGCCCGTGCTGGTGGGGAGGGGGGAGTTCACAGGTGCTGGCAGCCCGATTTCATCTACCTCTGATCACTTCTTGTTAAACTGGGAAGAAGGTGCCTGGCCCAAAACCTCCCCACGCTGCTGGGAAGCAGCTGAGAGCTCGGGAGCTATCGGGATTCAGACCCTGGTGAACCAAACTCCTGAGAAACCTTCTAGGGGCAGGAGAAAAAAAAGCCTGATGCTGGGGGATTTCAGCAGCTCTCGCTGTTTGTCTTAGAGAAGGGAAGGATTTGAGCGGCGGTTTGATGGCGGTGTGTAAGCATCTCACTAGGGAAAGGAAATTGCAGGATGGATGGGCTGAGACCATCGGAATGAGGTTCACTAAGACCAAGTGCTGGGTCCTGCACTTGGGCCACAACAACCCCAGG
>BJBW01014887.1:0-10630 GCA_004320125.1 Scolopax mira
AGTTGGAAAAGTAAAATTACTGAATAGAAAATTAGTTCTTTTTTACCTCAAACCAGGATAGTGTGGGAAATCAGTATTGCAGAAGATTTCTTTTCAGTGTAGTTAATGGGCAGAAAAATGCCAAGTGACTTTATGACTTCCTTATTTTCAGAACAAAATTGACGACACAGGAAACCCCTTTCCCCCCCTCCCACCCCCACCCCCCAAAATAAAAAAAGACATAAAAATGTAACTAAGAGCAAGAATTATTTTTCTGAGCTTTATATGGAGTTAGAGATTACCTTGATCATAAAGAAGGGGTTATTAACTTTTATGAATTAGACAGATCCATATTCACAAATGCTATAAAACTGACAGTTATGAAAGTCTTTCTTATGAATGAAGTTAGGATAATAACTTGCTTTGGGTAAAATGCTCAATTATTCCTCAAAGACATTTTTCCCCACACACAGCTTGATTTGGGCTTGAATTTGTCACACCTATCTGGGAGAGATATATTTAGCTGAAAGTCATGGTTCCCATAATAGTAGAAGACATAGTGCTGGGGGTCTCTTTGAGTATTGTGGCTGATTTGACCACCCCACAATGATAAATCTGTCCTGACAGGCTGGAAACCCCTAGTCCAAGCCTACAAGGCAGGAGGCTATCCACCACCCTAGAAAGTCCATGACATACATAGCCCTTCAGCCAGATACTGCATAGAACAGACCGAACACTCAAGAACAAGTTTTTAGAAAAAAGCTGAGATTCTGGTTGCCATGATTTTTTTATCCCTTCCCTTTCAGGATTTTTGTTTGGTTTGTTGTTCTTTTTGGGTTTTTTGTTGGTTGTTTTGGTTTTTTTTTACTTCAGAAGATCTGGAAAATCATTATTTGTTGTTCTTACACAAAATACTGGTTTCTGATCACCATGGTAACAGTGTGTCCATGAATCTGAGGGTTCACGCTGTGAGAGGAAGGACCATAAGAGGAAAATGGAAGAGCAGTTCTCAATCAGCCCCTTCATTGCATCTGTATATGTGTGTAAATTTGTTATTTCAAAGAGAAAAATCTGTGTCAATGTCTGATTCTGACTGCTTTTCAGCAAGTGTAGTCTTTGCTAGAGAAAGTGAGGTGGTCTTCTTTTGATTTTTTTACTTTCACAAAAGCTCGTGCATTCCTCTTCTTGTCATCAGAATCCCAAATTTTGATAAGGAACAGTTTATTTATTTCAGAAGATCATTACAGTACGACATTCTGTAAGCAGCTGAGCTCTGCAGGCAGTTCTGAATGATGGAGAATTGCTAAATAATATTTATTGATTTCTTTATCTAGTTTTTGTTTATCTAATATAAATTATTATGAATTGGCATGATTGCTTTGTTGTTTTCTAAACTACATATATACATTTTACTGGCATCTTGGACATCTGTGGACTTTTAATGGAAAAGCATCTTTATATACCATGGTTAATCTTCACAAGAAATGCCAGAAGCACATGTCAACATAAGCGCTGCCTTTCCCAAGTTTGCGGTGTGCACAGAGAGAAGCATGCCTGCTTGGAGAACACTCACTGGTATTTAGCATGATATGATGTTGAAGAATTTGCAGTGCACTCACAAACATTGGAACAGAGGCTGTGTACAGCATTTCCACAACTCAACAGAATCAATTCTTGTTACTCTTTGGTGTGCTGTTTGAAACTAAAGCATTTTCTTATTGCTTCTTTATTACTTCATTAAAATTATGAGATTTGTCTGCAATCATTTTTTCTGATTTATTTACCTCCCTTCCAGCCTGCAGCCTTCTTGCAAAAGCAGTCTGATTCTACATGAAGAAATCAAAAGAGCCCATTTAAAAATGTCATTCGTGTTTCTTTTTAAAGCAATATTTTTTGGGTTGTTTGTGTTTTTTCGCCTCATGCTGCCTTCTTTATGCCATTTTCCAGGTTGCCTGCTTCGGGGAGGATGTGTACTCTGCCTTCCAGAAGGCTATGCTTGCCACAGGGTTTACGTTTCCTAAGGAAGGAATTTTGATTGGAATCCAGGTGAGGCCTAAACATTAAAGCTAAGAAAGGACTGACATAGAGGAATTCAGTAACTGTTGACATGTTTTCATTCACATACCTCAATGGCTTAAATGTGTTTCTGTGCAATCTATCTTGAAGTGCAGTAAGAGAGTGGGGAACAAACACCATGGAGAGATGTTTACTGTATTCCCTGGGGCTCGCCTGGGTTTTTTCCCTCTGGCTCCTGATAGTTTCTACTGGGAGCTGCAGAATTTTGCTAGGGTCAAACCCCTAGGGATTGCTGGAAGCAGAGGCCAGAGAGTTAGAAGCCACCTTTCTGTGCAGAATAAAGCCTGTGGACAGTCAGTTCAGAGAAACATCCCAGCTAGAGCTCAGAGCCCACTCCTTCCTCCCTCCCAAATGGGAGCCCTAGGCATGCTACTTTCCAGTCCTGACATATAAACTCCCTTCATTTGTACCAGTTCCTTTCCACCCCCTGCAAAAGGGTGAGACAGTTTCCGTAATGCAAAGCTGGACCTGCTAAGCTTTCCCCATAGATGCCTATATTTCATTCCAGGCAGAGCTGTAGCATCATCCAACAGTGTAGAAAAAATAATCTTGCTAGTGTGTTGTGGGGTGGTTATTGGTGTTACACCATTAGGCCTCCACCAGCTATGGGAATATCATGTTCCTCTCATCATTAGGATCATGATTGGAATAAACTTGAGTGCAATGGAGCAAGGGATTAAAAGACAACAGTCTTTACCCTGCAGCCTGCTTCTCTGGCTGCCTAGAAGGATGGTTGCCATTATTCCTTTCACAGAATCACATGGCGTTGGAAGGGACCTCATCTAGTCCCAACCCCTCTGCCAAAGTAGGTCCACCCAGAGCAGGTTGCACAGGAACTCATCCAGATGGGTTTCAAACATCTCCAGAGAAGGAGACTCCACTACCTTCCTGGAAGCCTGTTCCAGAGCTCTGAAACTCTCAAAGTGAAGAAATCCTCCTCATGTTTAGGTGGAACTTCTTATGTTCAAGTTTGTGCCCATTTCCTCTTGTCCTGTCACTGGGCACCACTGAAAAAAGACTGGCCCCAGCCTCTTGACACACTCCCTTTAAGTATTTATAGGTATTGATCATATCCCCCCTCAGCCTTCTTTTCTCCAGACTAAAAAGACTCAAGTCCCTCAGCCTCTCTTCGTAAGGGAGATGCTCCAGGCCCCTAATCATCTTTGTGGTCATCTGCTGGACCCTCTCCAGTAGTCCTTGAACTGGGACACCATATTCCAGATGGGGCCTCACTGTGTCCAGTTTCCCTGTTTGATGATGGTGCATGACTAATATTCTTGCCTACCATACCAGCTAGAAGTAGCATGGAAAGGAAGAACCAATGCTATGTTTCTGTAGTAATATTTTTGGTTTCTTTATCTTGCCAGAGCTCTCTCCTATTAGGGATTGCCTGTCACGCACAGATTCTGCAGGTCCAGTGATTCCATAGCAGACTAGAGTTTGGATTTTAGGGTTTCACCACTTGCTGTCACCATCCCTAAAAGTTTCTATTTGTGACAGAAACTTTAAATGCTGTCATTATAGGAATGTTCTCCAGTGCAGTGGCTGCTGCAAACAGCTTTAACTTGAGGGAGTTCCCAGTGGGTGTGCCTGAGGAACCATTCACGATTCTGTATCAATAGGGAGGATGCGCATTTTAGGATGAAGAGATAGCTCAGCAGAAAAGCAAAGAATGTTGATTCTTTATCTCAGAATAATTAACAACTGCTGGAGCTGCTGAAGTCAGATACACTTGTAAACTTTGAGATGTGTATGTTCCTCAAAAAAAAAAAGTTAGACATTTTGACTGCAACTAGAACATTATTGAGGCGCATAAAGACAACTGATTGCCTGGTGCTATTTTCTCCTTGTACTTGTAATAAGCTTATGCCCTACATGATTGCATAAAGTCTATAAAACAAACAAAAAAATAGAATAGATGAATTTTCCTGTCAGACAACTGGGACATTAAAAATGTGTTGGGCTGTCTGTGCCAGCAGAGGATGTGAAGGAAGAGTGTGAAAAGTGGCCAGAAAGGAATGTGACTTCTGATAACACAGATTACTGCTTAGTCCTTAAATATACACATACATACACACGCCTATGGATTAAAGCGGTTGCACTAAGTTACCTCCAATTAGCAGAAGAGTCTTTGCTATCTAGATACCTAGATAAAGTTTAAAAGGTCAGTATGAAACTATGGGCAGTTGGCACTGTATGTCTACTATATCTCTAATCACTGTGGATTTTAAAATAACATATAAAAAAGGGAAAAAGAGAAGACAGAAGAAGAAAAAAGGAGAGAGCCTAGTGTTGAAAATTTAAGCTTATTTACCCGATATCAGCTAAAAGAGAACAGGCAGCAAAGAGTAATTTTACCCATAGAAAACATTTATGTAGGTTCTGTGTCAGTATCTGTTAAACGGAGCCAAATGTTCTTTGTACAGAGGTCTTCAGGAAAAAAAGAAGGACAAAGGAAAAATAAAACGACCCCAAAAGCTCACTTCCATCCCCTGCCCCCCTCCTGCAACTTTTAAAAATAACAAGATTCTGTCCATTTTAATGAGTGGTTTACAGTTCATCTTCTTGCAAGAGAAACTTGAAAACAACAGATCAATCACTTGAAGGTCTCTCTTCATCTTAGCATATTTCTTATGTAATTAAATTCCAAAACCAGAAGTCTAAAGTTAATACTGAGAACCACATACTGCTCCCTCATTCCTCTGGAGTTTGTCACCTACCTACTTTTCAATGGTTTGTTTCCAAACAGAGGGGAAATAAAGCCTTGTGAGAAGGGAATGTTGAAATGCTGACCTAGACATGATGTGTAGACTATCCCTGAGTATTACAGGCTGGAGGAAAGGGGAGCCCCACACTGCAGACACCAGAGGCATAAGGAATGAGGCATAAGGTGGACTGTGAACACCAGCAGCATTGTTCTCCTTTTAGTCACACTCAAGAGGTCATCTACCTCAAAGTGACAGCATTGTCAGTGTCCCCTCAGAGGGGAAATACAAGCTCAGAAGGACAGATAGCAGGTCACCCCTCTCCACTATGTTTAAATATTTAAATGTTGTTTCTGTGAAGGGGTGATGGTTGATGGTTGGACGAGATGATCTTGAAGGTCCCTTCCAACCAATTCTATGATTGTCCTTAAGAAGTGAGCACTGTGACATTGCACAGGTCATGGCTCCCCATGATCTTAGAGGCCTGATGCTCTCCCAGGGTAAATGGAGTATGGCTTTCTTGTTAGACAAACAAATCTCTGCCATTTTATGCAAGCTGATAATCTGACCTCCTTTCTTTTCACAATTTGGAGAAATCTATGGTGCTGAAACCCTGAGCCTGCCATTAAATAATTTATATGTTAAGCAAGAGGAGTTGAAAAGCTCGTTTTATTTTCTTTCCTGATTGGACTATTCAGTGATATCTCTGGGATGGAATGCATCTGTCTTACATCTGTGCTGGTGACCACGAGATGCGGAAAGCATTGATGGAGTATTTTATTTTTAAATCCCAGCACTCCAAGTCTGTTTTTCAAGGTAACCTTCTGCCTTGGTTCCTTACATACCAACCAGATTTTTTTGCATGCTCCATGGATTGGATTTGGATACAAATTTGGATATAAAAGTCAGTATTATCACAGGAGATGATGTGGCGTTGTTTTAAACTGGTCTTAGTGAGAACTGGTGTAACTGTACTGAATTAACTGAGGCCTTTACAATAGTAAGGCATGCTAGCAAACATGAGAGAGAGGTTATAAGAAACAGAACTTTTCCAATAAAGGAAAAAGAATACAATTCTCCTACAATAAATACCTTCCACTAAATAAATCTGCTTGTACTTTTCACCTTTAGTAACTAATGGTTTCTTGCACAGGTTTTTTTCAGCCAGCTTATAAATCTGAGGCTGCTCCGATGCAAGCTGACAGCTGTAATTTTTTTTTCACGGAGAGGCTGTTTTATGTGTCACAAGTATTCAGTACATGTTTGATAGAAGTTTATAATATTGTTGTGAAAGCCAACCCCCCTGACCAGAAAGCAGAACCATTCTGTCTGACTGGAAAGCTGCCACCATTGTCATGTTGTATATTTATATTTTCCAGTTAGTGTAGAGAAAGAGATGGCTTTCCGAATGAGGTTCTTCCTAGGGTGCTTGAAAAAAAAACATGTTGACTCTTCATACTTCATAGGAAATTGTTCACCCTTCAGAATATTGCACTCTCACTCATAAAGGTTAAGCTATCCGTAGCTCCAGCAGCAACATGGAAGCTTGCAAGAATCTTACTTGCAAATGGCCAGACCAGGCTAAGGCTAAAAGCAAGGTCTGGCCCGCCTTGGCAGTGAGAAGGGCATGTGCTGCATCTGAGCTTTGCACATCTGTACCTGCAACATCCCGAAGAGAGTTATGTTGGGATCAAATTTTCACTCAGCTGTTGCTCTAAAATGGGTTGTTCAAGTGCAGATGGCTATGGGAGGTCATCTTACCTGTACTTCTTCTAAATCACGCTGAATCTGGGTATGCATTATGTATGAGAGAGTCTTTCAAAGGTGGCCCAAGTACCTGGGTGCTCAGGTCTTCATGGGAGTAGGGTGTCCCGATCTCCTGAGTGCCCATGTAAGTTAGAAATGAACTCACACATACACAGACTCTTGTTCATGTGACTCTGCAAACAAAGCATCCAAAGCCAGCCCAAAGCCTTTCCATATATGTTACCTACAAGAAGACAAGGCCAAATGTTTCATCAATGATGGAAAAAAATATTTAATGAAGAGCAGAGGAAACTCTAGTTGGTGCCTTTGAGAAGGCAATTGCCCAGATATTTAATATGCAGTAGTAAATCTTCTGTAGTTAAAGTAAAACTTGGTATGAGAACACTTATCCTGGTAGTGTAACAAAATATGTATTAGCTGGGAGTGACTTGTGCCTTTTCTCCACACTTCCCCCCACCCACACACTCAGCACAGAAAGATTTATTTGCCTCCTACCCAACAAAATCACCGTTTCTAAATGCTAGCTTTGATGCTGTGTCTAATAAATATCCTTTTTCAGAAGTCCTTCCGCTCCAGATTCCTTAGCATAGCAGAACTACTGTATGCAGAAGGTTTTAAGGTAGGTGGTTTCAGTTATTTTGAGAGTTTTCAAAATCTGAAACACGCTCAGCCTGCTACAGGAGTGGAAACATTGGGGCTTATTTGGAGATAGAGAAAAAAGGACATTTCTAATGTGCGTCAGATATTTTTAGCTGAGTAATCCGTAAAGTCAGCAGGTATCACCCAACTAAAAGTTTTCATGATTGTTTAATTGAACATTATGGGACTGTCATGAAGGCAAGAATCACCTGGCTCTGCTATCAGCCTGCAGTAAGAATGTCACATTATAAGCTTCTCTAAGTTCTCCAAGAAAAGAAATGCCAGTGGGATTGCACATATGACAGGAAGGGAGGAAGGGGAGACCTTTTGTATGGAGAAGGTCTTTACAGTGCTCCATCTTCAGCAATGTTCACAAGCTGCAGACACATGAAATTTGTGGTGGTTATATCCCTCTCGTAACTCTTCTACATCATTTTGCATCCCTGTCCCTACTAAAAGGTAACTATAAATGCAGGCACAGAAAATTGGTGAGAGAGGGATTTAGGTTTTCCTAAGCCACTTAACTGCTTCTGGATGTGTCGGTACCACTATTGGTAGTCATTGATAGTCATTGACTATCATCCATAGCAAACCACAGATAACAGAAAGTTGTGAATGTCATGCTATTCTCTGTTTGGAGAGATACCCTTGTGGTGAAAAATGCCCTCCAAAAACAGCGGTGACAAACAGACTGTATATTGAGCCAGACCCACATGAATTAAATTAAAAGCTTTGGTATTATGAAGTGCACAGTAAGTAACTTTGCTTTTTTTTTTTTTGGTGTGTTCCTGAACAGCTTTATGCCACAGAAGCAACCTCGGACTGGCTCAATGCTAACGGTATCCTGGCAAGTCCTGTGGCATGGCCATCACAGGAAAGCCAGAGTACGAGCCTCCCTCTGGTCAGGAGGTGAGAGCTCTACTTACCTTGTCAAATTTGTGGTGACATGCGGGACAGCAAAGGCAAATTACTGTTGAGATCAACAACTGGGATTTAATTGGACTTTCTTTTCAAATCAAAAGTTTTGGTTTGAATTCTGTCCAGAATTGCCATAGCAGGGAGGTTTCAGCTTAATTAATGAGATCCCATTGAACAGTCCTATTTATTATGGCATGGATGTATTGCTCCATGCTACATTTTCATGCAAGGATACATGGGATCTGAACATTTAGCTTTTAATGACAGTCAGTCATGCCTTTAACAGAGTCGTGCTGAGCTGTATGAAGGCTGAATATTACTTTGTATCACTGAATAGAACAGAAATTAAGCCCAAATTCCTGAGTCACAGCTTAGTGCCTTAACCCCTCAACCATGGGGGGATGTAAGACTGAACTCAAATGAAAATTTTCAGTGTTGTTTACCTGTATTGGTCAGATTTTCATTAAACAAGACACACTGTGATGCTGTCTTGGGCATTGTCTCTTCAGGCTGGTAAAGGATGGAAAAATAGATCTGGTGATTAACCTGTCTAACAGCAACACCAAGTTTGTCTATGATAATTATGTGATCCGGAGGATGGCTATTGATAGCGGGATTGCTCTGCTCACTAATTTCCAGGTACTTCCCATGTTGTTCTTTCTCCTCTTAGTCATGAGAACCTTTAGAGCTTTTAAGCACTTGTGACCTTAGATTCCAGTCTGTTTGGACCCTCGTTATCTCTGACAAATAATAATGTGCCTGAAAATCATGGCAACACAATTTTTAAAATTTATTTTCTTTTGCTACTATACAAATAGCATTGCTAAAAATAAAACAGAAAACAAAGAAGGAAATCATGAGTCCTGTAGAGCAGCTAAAGTTGTTGCTGTATTATTTTCATTTCAGAGCAAACTTCTTGCACAGGATTGCCTGTAACATGTTTAAATTATGCATGCCAACAGTTTTTTAGTGGGATGTTTTTCCAGTCCTTTTAGTCCTTAAAACTCACAGCGGGAAGTAGCTGGGCTTTCTTAAATGATCCTTGGAGAAATACAGTTCCAAAGTGCCATCCAAGCAGAATTGCTGCCTGTCCTGTTGTAGTCCCCAACTGCCAGTCATTACGTGCTTATAGCTCCTGAAAAAACCCTTTCACAAACTGATAGGGGAAGAGATATTTGGTAATGCAAAGCGAGACTCCTGCTGCCAGCAGTACCTTGACTTCCTTTGTAAATGGCTTCAACTGTCACAAAAGAGCCTCATCTGCCTCTCATTAAGCACAGCAGCCAAATGTCCATTGATTTCAGTGGGTGCTGACATGGAACCCAATGATTTGAACTGGGGTCCAGCTGTGCAAAATCTTCTGCTGTGATTGGACTGAGTGGAGAGCAGAGAGAATGCCAGGCTGTAAGTTCATAGACAAGATAATGCCAGACATGATTAGCAGGAATGGGAAATTGAAGACCCATCTTTTGCCTACAAGCAAAATGCACACTGTCAGCCAGAACAGGGGTCCCCATCTAAAATTTATTACCACCCCTGCTTGATGCATTTCATTTAACCCTTTTAATCCCTGATTTTGAGAGAGGAAAACAACCCTATGTTCTCTTAAAGGCTTGGGTGAAAAAAACCAGCTCCCATGGGACAGAGCTGTCTTGCCAAAGAAGCCCAGCACCTCCACATCTCTCCAGCTGGACAAGCAGGCTCCAGAGGGCTGGAGCCAACACCCATGCACACTTACCTTGAAATTTGTATTCATTTGGGATGGACTCAAGGAATGGACCTGCAAAGGGTAGTTTCAGGGTGACAATGTAGGAGTGTGGATCCTGCTTTCTTACTCAGCCTGCTGCAGAAGACTTTGCGATGCTCAGTCCTCCTCTGCTTTATATTGACAGGTGACAAAACTTTTTGCTGAAGCTGTCAAATACTCTGGGAAATTGGACTCCAGGAGTCTCTTCCACTACAGACAGTTTGACAATGGAAACTCTGCCTAGAAGAACTACCTCCAACCTGCAATCTTACTGCTTCTGGCATCACAAAAGAGAGGGCTTCTCAGATCATCTACCTAACCATCTTTCCACATATTTTATAGCATCTGCACTGATTGTTTTTCCACCTCACACAAACTAATTCCTAGCCAATATTTTTGATGGCTCATTGGAAAGCTGTCCTCTTCCCCGCCTCTCCATTTCATAGAATCATAGAATCATCTGGGCTGGAAGGGACCTTCAAAGGTCATCTAGTCTGACCCCCCCTGCAGTCACAGGGACGCTTCCAACTAGACCAGGTTGCCCAGGGCCTCGTCGAGCCTCACCTTGAATGTCTCCAGGGAAGGGGCCTCAACCACCTCCCTGGGCAACCTGTTCCACTGCTCCACCACCCTCATAGTGAAGAACTTGTTCCTAAGATCCAATCTAAATCTGCTCTTCTCCAGTTTATACCCATTAGCCCGTGTTCTGTCGTTGCTGGCCTTTGTGAACAGCCTCTCCCCAGCTTTCCTATAGGCCCCCCCTCAGGTACTGGAAGGCTGCTATTAGATCTCCCCGGAG
>BJBW01014887.1:10757-28179 GCA_004320125.1 Scolopax mira
ATGAGGTCTCACCAGAGCAGAGTAAAGTGGGAGAATCAATTTCCACATAGGATCAGATATTAGTTACTTACTAGATCTTACTTAGTTACTGGCTAGATCCAGACACCACCATTGCAGAGCAAATGAATGAGATACAAGCGATGCTACCTGGGGGTTGTTCATTCTTTTCATAACCAAACATGTTCCTCCTTAAAAACACCTACCTTGGGCCCATAATCCCAGCTATTCTCATGCTGGTCTGCCAGAGCCTTCCCCAAACTCCCATAGAAAGACATGTAGCTTTCTACTTCCATTGCTGATTATTGAGGATTTTACGACTTACATAGTAACAATTAAACATCGTCCTGCTTGACCCACCTGATGATACCATGGATGCCTGCCATGGTGATCAATGTGATAGGAGCTCTTTAAAGACAGATGAAAATTAATTCCCCATGATTCTCTGTAACAGCTGACAGGTGTGATGCAGCTATTTTTTGTTTGGCTTTTGACCCTGGACAAGAATCACTATCTTCAGTCTGTAGAGTTGATAGGAAAGGAAGTCTATATGTGTGTGCCCTCGAATTGTTTCCAAGTTCTGCTCACTCCTTCAGGCTATTACTGTTTTTTAAATTCTGGTTCAACATTTGAATTCAGGTAGTTGTCCCTGTATCATAAAGGCTCTCTCTTAGCTTTGTGTCTGGCTTCAAAAGTGGAGAACTCCCCAAAGACTTCTGTGTGTTGCTACCCAACATTTTGTGCTGTGATTTTGGGCATTAAAATTGAATCCTTTAAAAACGAGGTGAAAGTGTTGCAGTGCATTAACCCTCCCAACTAAGAGACCTCTTCACTTTTGCTCTAGCCTTCTTTGATACACTTTGAACTCTTGTAATGCCTGTCAATGCTGTCCACAGAGCAGACACACACTGGTGTGTTTTGAACACATGGTGCGTGTTATCCCTTGCTGTCTGCATGGCAAAAGACTTCAGCAGCTCTATGGCCAATGGCACTGCATCTTGCAGCACATACAGTGCCTGCCTCTAAAGGTTTACTAGCTAAGGAATGTATGTGTCTGTTTCCTGACATGTTGAAATATTTACACAGCACACCCTGGATACAGGAAGATTCAGAGCTTGACAACTTCTCTGATACTGGGAAGAGTAAGCTAAACTGGAGGATTTTCCTACAGCCATGCTCTGTCTGCCTGAGATGACAACCTCAGGGCATGGCTAGCTCATAGTTACTGAACTTCAAGGCCCTGACAAGAAATACTGCTGCCAACTAGTGCTAGATATGTGGTGGTGGAACTGGGTACCACCTAGCAGTGCTTTTTCTGAAGCTATCAACACTGAAAGTGTTGGACTATGTTGAGATGAGAAAATCTAAGCTGCTTCTTGAATTTGCTCTGAAATTCCCTTGAGTCCAAAGAAGCTTCAGGTGGAGAGAGAGAATCAGGGTGGATAGATAGTTTAGAGATTTTTAAATTAATGCTAAAATATTTGAGGAAGAATATGAAATCTGATGAGAGCTGTTACTGACAAGTGCTAAGGAGCAGGCAGAGTCTGTGATGTCCATGAGTACCATGGGACTCTGAACAATAGGTCCTAAGTGCCAGGACCAAATTTTGAACCAGGCATGGACTTTTTTTTCTGATCTGGTTGACGTCTGAAGTGCTTTTGTCATGGGCATTTCTTCAGTACTAACTCTTGTGATGGACACAACCCTGCCTGCTGTGCATAGGAAGAGTTTTGTGCTTTTAAAGTAGAGATGTTATTTAAAAAAAAAACAAACCAAAAACCAGAAAAGAAACAACAAAAAACCCCACACAAACAAAGCTCTTGAAGAGCGTGAAGCCATCAAGTGTTTTCCCATTCATTTGTGAAATGGATGACTAATGGTGATTAATGAAGTAGCACTTTAAATGCATCCTGCACGCTTTTTTTCAGTGTCAAAAATATCATTAACAACTGGTGTCATCTCACATCCTCTTTTACCTTGCTTTTACCTCTAGTAGTGACATCTTAAAATGCCTGTGTGCTCTTTTTCTTCCTCTTCTATTTTTTCACTCTTTTCATGGGCTGAAAATGAAATAAATGCCCCTGATTGTAGCAACTACTTGTTCTTAAATTCTGTGTGGCTTGGATTCTTCCCTTCCTTATTTTAGGTCTTTTGGGTTTTTAATTTTTTTTTTTAACACTGATGAACACTAGTCTGTTAGGAAACTGTCATTGTTATGTTTGACAGTGAATGCATCATTTAATGTGGAGCTGCTGTATGCCTCAGAGGTGAGGAAGTTGTGGGGAAAAAAGCAGCAGGATGAAATGAATGCTCTTTCTCTTCAGCTGCGTGTACACAAGAGAAATGAGAAGCCCTGATCCCCCAGGAGGGACATGTGAAATGTAAATGTGGAGCCAGATGATAGGGCAGCAGGCTAAGAAATATCAAAGAGATGGGAAATTTAAAGAAGGGACTACCAGTTTTGGAAAATGGGAAAACCTTTGCTGCTTTTAATTCAACTTTAAACAGTGCTCCTGCCAATTAGCAAACAGTGTGTGTGTATGTGCATCTATGTATACGTGTATCTATACATTTCAGTTGTCACTCATTGCAGCAGCTGCAGGTACTTAAACTACAGCTTCCTTGGTGTCCACAGACTCTCATATAATTAGAGTGGAATTTAGTAGAAAAACACACCAGGGCTGAATATATGCTAAGTACTCTGTAATTATGAAGTAGTGTTAATGTTTTGCTGCTGGTGCTAAGCACTGGTCCCTTCCCCACTCCTCTGAAGCAGTTGACACTAATGTCCTTCCACATTTAATCAGACTCATCTATATGTACACACCATCCCCTGAGCTGTCCTTTCTTCCATCTCCTTTTGGTGTCTCCTCCCTTTGCTGAAGAAAGAAGGTTCTTTTTTCTCTGACTGTTGCAATATGAAACTCTGACTCCTGTCATGGTCAGAAGGAGCCGAGAAACCATCCCCCAGCTTACCTTGTGAAAACACCAAATGCTGGCTGAATTTGTTTCTTGATATGCTTTTCTTCTTTGTGTAATGAAGGTTATGGACACTGTCTTTAAGTATCTATAGCTATTGGGGTCCGTTCCAGTCTAAAAAAAAACAGAATTACAATTAGTGTCCTTTATACCGAGCTTTTTTTCTTATTAATCTTGGGGAGGGTGACAATGACAGATGAAAGGGTGTTGTTCAGAGCAAGAAATTTGCAAATCTACATGCAGTCAAATAATGTTATTCTTTTTTACCGTCTCTAAAAGAGGGTTGATAAAGAGACACATGAAGGTATAAGAGACGGTACAAAACAGAACTTTTAAGATAAGCTCAATAAGAGGTGACAAGAGCCATGATGAAATATGAAGGGAGCTATGTTTTAGTAACAGACATGGGGTTTTTTCTCAGTAGTCAGTCTATTGAGGCACCCTCTGGAGCCATAGCTCTCCAAGTGGGCCAAGTGCTGGGAAGCTCTGGAGGCTTGATTTTCCATCAGGCACTGCTGAATATTGAGGTCAGGCTCTTTATCCAGTTGATCACCTTCCTGGATTTACTCTTCTGCAGTTAGCACCATCTAAATCATTTGGGGGTTGCTCAGACATACCTCACAGAGTTAGTAGCAAAGCAGTGAAACCACGTTGAAAGTGAGAAGAAAAGAATGTAAGAGAGTGAAGACAACTTATCGCTACCACTTTCTGCTTTCCTGGTAGACATCGTAAAACACAGCAAGATGAAAACATATGCTTTATATAAGTGAAAAAAAACAGTAAAAAGCTTTAAGAAACTTTTCTCCAAGACCACTTGAAAGAGTCAAAATCTGGTTTCTGAAAGTCCTAGGAAGCAGCCAAGTATGAAAGATTCCATGATCTGAAGGAGCTCTTGGCAGTGAGCAGAGAAATAAGTCTTGCTTGGCTTGCAGGTTGCTGGACAGGGTTTTCCTGGACAGGATGTTGCCACCAGCCTGTAAAGTGTCTTGTGTTCCTGTCCCTGCATACAAAGTGTGTCTTGCACTCTCAAGGTTTAAAAGTCTAGTTGTGCTTTGGTTCTCTGTGCTTGCATCAGAGTCATCTAGGAGTCTGGCTGGGAGCTTAGCACTATAATAAAGTCATCCATATTAGTAGGGAAGGGATTGGAAGTTAGCACTACCCAAAAATCCACAACTGCAGTGTGTGTGCTATACCAGTGGCTGGATGCAGACCTGCTGCCTGTATCCCAGTCAGATGTGAACAACCACTAGCAGGAGGGTGGGCTCATGCAACAACCAAGATGAGGTGGTAATAGGAGAGAGCACCTCTGGCCCCTTCTGTTGATAGTAGTTATGACACCAGATCGTAGAGCAGCCCTGGAGATTGGGAAGGTTTCAGCATCATAATTAGGGGTGCTGTTGTTTCTGTAAGGACAGAAGGAGCTGCCATGCCATATGAAGCATATGAATGCTACTGCTATAGCCATCTGCAGGACATTGAATTCTGCTGTACTGCAACAATCAGCTGCCAAATAGTACCCAAAGCCTCAGGTTTTCTTCCTTCTGCATCTCAATGTCTAACACTGCATAATGTAATTTATAGGGGATAATCTAGTGACGCTGTAATATTTGTTTCACCCTTACATTGCAGAGAATTTAAATATTAACCTTTTAATGTTGCCTATTTAAATGGATAACATGATATTTTGTCATTAACTAGGTAGACTAAGCTCTCACTTGTCCTCATAATTAAAATATATTGAATTCTCCCGACTGATAATACCAGTTGAGATAAACTCTTTTAATTTAGGGAAGTTTGTAAAGATGAAATTGAGAGGCAAAAGCATTTGTTGCACATTATGTTCAAGCTTTATGATAAAGTCCTTTGGAGAAAAGAAGAGTAATTGCTTGGGAGTAATGCTAGTGCTTTGAGAATACCATAATCTTGGATGAATGCTCTGGATTGTCTAAAACAGTATCCAAGAGTAGCAAGTGCAGCTGTTTTGCAGCGGCCTGCAAGAAGTGCCAAGAGTTTGTAGTTCTGGCACAATTCATTCTCTCAGGGAAAGTTTCTTGTTATTACAGGTCAATTTTTACTCCTATAATGAAGTTTCTTAAACTCTATGGATATGGGTTTTTGTCAGTCTCCACAGTTACTTATATTAGTGCAAAGCCAGCATAATGTGCTGTGCTGATTTTACACTGCTTTTAGCCTCTGGTATAAATGATTGCCCAAGATATTAATGATAGAGAATCAGGTGCCTTTTCAGGAAAAACATTTGCTCTTCCAGCTCTAGACAGTCTTGCTCTTTTTTCTGATTTCCTGAGCATTACTAAACACTGCCAAGCTCTTGTCCTTCAAGATCTCTTGTAGTAATGAGACCTCATTATAGCTTAAAGCAGCCTTCTGCTATTCACCATCTTTGAGAGGCGTTAAAATCCATCCTCTTATGACAGAAGCACTTGGAACAATTCTTAGAAAAGTGGGTTATATTCTGACTAAGCATCATGGGGCATGGAATTAAGTGTTTGCTGCCTTTTGTGATTCATGGGAGACAGAATGGTAGAGGTGAGGCAATCAAAATGTGACCTTTACTGAGGGTCACACCTGAGCCTTCAGTCAATTTTTGAATGCATTGATATTGCCAGCTGGAAGCAAGTAAATAACGTGTTCTTACTGTCAGTGGGTCTCAGTTCTTAATATAGCTTAAGTATTGAAATCTTTTGTATTGCTCTTCCAACAGCTATAAAGGTACCGGTATTTACCTATTTCACAGCTTAGCCTGAGCTGCTGAGCCTGAAATGAAGGTCTCAGCAATGCTGTATCATTTATATCTCATTCAGAGGTGCTATGTGGATACCCAAGCACATGGTGCCTCAGCAATAGTATCTTGTGGGGAGTCTCCACTATGCAGTTTTCATATGGGCAGCAAAATGTGGCTGTTAGAGATTGGCACAGGTAAGTCCTGTAACAGGGGCGAGGAGGAGCTCTATGCCCCTATTATTGTGGGCATCAGTAACATAGCGTAGGAATGCCATTCACCATCTGAACACTGTGCAAATCAGACAGAGAAAATAGAGACTCCTAAGGGCAATTAGGCACAGGCCCTTAAGGGCACAGAGAGAGAGTACAGGAGAAGAAAGATTGACATTTAAGTCACTGGGCAAATTCCAGATTTGTTATTTTACATTTGTTAGTAAATGCTTTTAGTCATTTCTGGTAGATATGCTAGCCTTATATCCAGATATGATAGCCTCATATCTAGCCTCATAACCTCAATAGCTGGAAGCTATTTCAAGTGCAAGAGGGGTCATGTTCTGTAGCTAGCTGGGAGTGGAACAGATGAGTGGAACATCAAAATGAGAAATATAAGAACTTAACTGATGGTCCTTCTTCATCCTCATGCTCTCCTCATTCAGTTCAGGCTGGGTGGGATATGCTGCTAGACTGGAAGGGAAGTAGTTCATTTTCTGTTTGAAATTGCAGCAGCATCAGGTGCAGGGAGAGAGTGAATATGGGCCACAGCCACTTCGACACAGATCAGGAGTCACTTGGTTCTGCTGTGGTCTAGGTTACCACCACTGTTACTCCGCAGCTAGGGTGCTCATACAGCACCAAAATGAGTGCATGACAAAACAACCACTTGCAATTTGTGTTCTTACTAGTATGAATGTACCTGAAATGAAGCTGAAGACATCCAACTTTCCGAGATAAAGTACCTCTGAACTTTAAGAATCTGAGACCTCAGCAGAGAAAAGAATGCCAATTATATAAAAGCATATCCAAGAGTTTCCTGAAAGATTGCATTTCTGTCCTGTGGGATCTAAACTTAGCATAATAGCACTGTTTCCTATATTAGTGTAAGCCTAGGCATCCTTAGCTAAAAGCTGATTTTTTTTTTAAATTAACTGCAGAAAAAGCAGCCTCCACAAATTCTGTTCACTATCTGCCATCAAGAAAAGAGTAATTGCTGGGGTTTTAGTTTTCAAAGAACCCATAATTAAATTTTATTGTCTCCTAAGTGATTAGAATTAATTGCTTCCACACTAGTTCTGTGCTCATTATCTGCTTTAAATTGGGAGTGGCTTTTCTGCAGAATTCCTTCATTTACCACAATCCCTTTCTGTTACATTCCTTGCCAGAGAAAATCCATTGCAAAGACTATTCACTCTAAGGAATTACTAAAAAGTGGCAAGTGTTGATTTAATATATCTTCTTCAACAGATCATAATTAACTAAACAGAATGGCTTCTTCTAGTGTTTAAACAGAAATGTTATGTTTGTCAGAGGATGGAAAAAGCCACTTCCACATTGGTTAGATTTTCAAACTCATGTGTTATGACTGTGTGCTGCGTATGAATTCTTTTTTATGTGGTTTTCTGCTACTAATCTGAGACTTAATCCTGTGTAGAGGGATTACACAGATTTTATCATGTGTTACCACAAATAATGGCAGTTATCTTCAGTTGTGATTACAATGATTTAAGACCCTTTTATCACCAATTTGCTAGGCTTCACTCTGATCTTCCAATCATTAGAGCCATGACTTTTATTAAGCTTGATTTGGACATTGGGTGGGACTTGCAAATCCTACAGACTTCCTAAAAAGCCAAAGTATGCCCTGTTGGATACAAGCCACATCTTAGTCTCTGCCCATACACATCCCTTGCCATTTGTGATTTGCCCAAGCAAAATCCTCTGGCCATTGGACTTGCCGTATCATACTCATTTCAGTCTTCCCCAAGGTCTTTTCTAGCCAGCAGGAGGTCAAGCTGTAACCCCTTGTCTTCACATGACCTTTCTGTCACTGCTCAGGATTTGAGTTTGTTTTCCTTTCCCACTTAGTAACTATTTGCATCAGAAGGTGTTGGTAAAAGGAATTTGATTTTATCCTTCATTAGTTTTCTCAGGTACTATCTGGCTGGGCTGAGGTCTAAAGCCTTGTGTCCAAATGTCTCTAAGGCATCATGAATGCTTTCAAAAGCTGTAGACTAGGGACTGTGCTCAGCAGTAGTGCTGCTGGGGCTTAACTGAAAAAGCAGGGTTCATCTCATGACGTTTTTTGTGGGTCACTCTCCAAAACAGTAATCCTGTAGCTTTTCCCTGCTGTGCATGGTTTGACCCTCCATTTCTGATACTAATCTGTAGCAAGGGGTGGCTGTATAAAATGTGTTTGTGCAGAGAACCTAATCCAAACCCACTCCCAACTCCACTCATGTGTGGTTCTCCACTGATGAGAAAATGTCTTAAAGGATGCCTGGATCCTTAGGAGACACTGTGTAAGGCATCTGGTGAATGGGGTTGCATAAGAACTGTATAAAATAGAATGCTACAGTGCTTAATACAGCATGACTTCACTCTTGGGGTGTATTTTTAGAGGGCTAGAGAGCTTCAGAGGATGTATTTATAATAAAGAGCTGTTTTCTTTCAATGCAGAATGCTGCTTTTACGGAAAAATCCTATACAATTTTCATACACTTGGACATATACAAAGTATATAGAGTATTGTTACAAACTGGGAGAGTTTAGCAGACAAAGTCTTGCTCCCTCTGAATTGTGATAACTTCTGGAATTGAATGGATTTAATTTAATTATCTGTCCCATGGAAAGTTATCACTGTCTATTCACCTCTAGGACATAGCAGAAGGTAGGAGTGATTTGCTCTGTAGAAATGGAACAATTGGAGTGTAAGTAGTATAGTCACAGAGAATTTATGTGGACAGTTTCCAGTCTAGCTGAATTTCTTCATGTATGCAAAAATATTAATACAATGTTTCATTAAAATGTGTTAATGGCAGCAAGGAATGCTCTGAATTGCTCAGTTCAGCAGCTAATACTTGGATAGGGGAGAGCCTCAGGAAGACCAGGAGGTTATGCTCTATAGAGAACTTGAAAAGTTGTTGTACAGTAGAGTATTTACAGCATATATTTACAGCATTTTATAATTAGCAGCACCAGGTAGCACTTTCATCCCAGCTGGAGGGGATTCAACCTTGAGCTCTTCCTTAGGATGCTGTCATTTATGGTACCCTCCTTTAAAAGGAACCACTTGGGGCAAACTGGACAATGATGATGTCTGGTCTGTCTGATCAGAGCTGCCCCTAAGTAGATTTCTCATATGCTCCTTAAACATGTGGGTTGCCTTATAACATGAAGAAGGATTTAGTATTCTTTTTTGCCCCCACATATGTAAATTGTGCACTAATATCAATTCACCCTGCTCTAGGCAAATGACTGCCTTATCTGAAGGAGTGATCTGCTCTTCCTGTAGATGTACAGCTGGTACTAGGTTACACCTAGCACCTTGGGTGCTAATGAGGGATAATCCCTTTATTGACTGTTACTTTAAGCAGGTCAATAGTCTAAATTCATACCTGGGGTCAAAAGGATTTTTGTTGCTCTAGGTAAGAATCCCAGACTGAAGGTGCTGAGGCTTTTCTGTCTGGCTCCCAGGTACCCTGGACAAATCTCTATCTGTGGTACCTCCTCCAGGCTGCAGTGCTGGCATGCCACATCCAGACTCGATGGGGGGAAAGTATTCACACAAAGAAGTCTTACTTCTTTCCAGCGGTTTATTTCAAGGTTTCTGTTGAACAACAATAAAAAAACCCCAACAAAACCCACCAAAAACTCAACCTCACCCCCCCAAACAACAACAACAAAAAACAACAGAAGAAAAGAGGGAAAATATTTAATCATCTTTTTGGCATAATTTTTGCTTATGTTAAAAAATTATAAAGAAAAAAGCTTCTGAAACCACTTACTCTTTACAGTAAAACGGCTAGCAGCAAATAGTACCACCTCAGTAAATGTTACCGTTCAGTTTTCAATAGGTGACCAATTTCTACTTCTGAATGTGGTAATAAAAAGAGATAAAAGGACAGAAGAAGGAGGAAAACTTTGGCAAGTTTAAGTTTACTGCCAAGCACTTGGTTTTATGTTTATCTCATGGAAAGTAACTCTGTATATCATGATAATTGACTTCAAGTACCTTTGGGAAAAAAGGCTTTGCTACAAAACAGTATCTTGTGCTAGTGAAGAATAAGGGTATAGTTTTTCCACTAAGTAAAACATTATCTTTTGAATCAATGGTTTATGCTTTTTTTTTCCTATTTTGTCGTTCATTTACGCAGGTGGTGGCTGAGAATAAGCAAGGTCACAGCATAAACAAAAGCAAAACGTTTATAGTTCCTTTAAACCCCAAACAAATCATCACTTATCTATCATCACTCCAGACTAATTTGGAGTTCTGGAGAACTTTATAGAGTGAAGGCTTCCTCCCACCCCACTTCCAGCCATTTGCTTGTTACCATTTTATCTGCAGTGATGCACAGATAATTCTTCCACACTCCTGAACAGGGACTTTGATACACCAGAATTTTCCTTGGTATTCTGGAACAAGAAACAAGGACTGTTAAGCAGCTGAGATTTTGAATTTTTCCATCATTTAACACAACAAAAGCAAGTTTTGTTGCTGGTCTATTTTGGAAACAACATTCTTATCAGTCCCTCTCTGAGTCAGTCAGAAGAACAGAAGGTAGAATTCTGGCAGGCAATAAACAACTCTGCTGCTCTTATAAGGACTTTAATTACTCACCTTGTTCCAGGTGAGACCAAGGCAGGCTGACAGCAATGCCAGCTCCAACTCCAGGATTAATTTTTCTCAATGATGAGTGGAAAAGGCTGTAAAAATACTGTACAAGGTTGCTGTACAATAAACTGTATTTTATTAGCCATACTTATCATGAGTGTTCACAAGCTAGTGTGCTGATAAGCATTTTGATGAGATAGTATTCCTTAATTGCAATCATTCAGGGATTACAAAACAAAGGATAGAAAGCCAGAAAGCTGGAAAACATAACATATGCATATGTCAGGTGAAGATTTATAGCCAGACAGTGAGTAGCTAGCTTGGTAGCAGGTAACTCTAAATTGTTAGAGAGCTGGCCTCCTCAAGTCATTTGTGGCTTGTTCAAAGCAGTCCTGATTTGTGGATGTTTGTGATTGCGAGGAAAACGCTTTATCCATGTATCTCCTTGGAGCCTCTCAATCCCCTGAGGTCTGATAGCAGACTAGCAAGCTGATGGCATCCCCTTCTTCTGCCTCTGGTTTTCCTTGGTGTCTGTGGTGAGCATTAGGGAAGGGATGAAAAGGCCTGGACCGCCTCATACTGTCTCATGCAGCAAGCATCTTGAGAAATCAAGACGGGCGGTTTGAATCCCATTCTAACACCACCAAGCTTAACTCCTCGCATGGCGTTACACTACAATTTCCCTTTCCTAGTGCCTGCTAGCAAACTGGCATCTTGTAGGTTGGAGCCATTTCCTAGGGGTGCTTCCAGCCAGTAACAGTGGTGTGCTTCCTAGAAATGCCACTTGGTTAGAGGTTGTGATGTACTGGTGTGTTGGATGTGTTACATCTCAGGCTATGATACACCAACAGTAACAGTCCTACAATCAAAATAACAACAAGCAAGTGGGAAATTACGTTTAATCCAAGCATAGGCCCTGTGAAAACGCCTTTGTACTTAATGTCTTCGGCTCTCTGTTCATTGCCTTTCGGTCACACAACCAAAAATGTGCTGTGTTTACAAAAGGTTTTACTGATTTTTATTTTTTTCATTTTATTTTTCAATTGTGCTTCCTTCTTGCCCTGCCCCTTGGCTGGCAATCCTGCGAATCCAGGCTGGGTTGCTAGGGTCATGCTGATTTTTGTACTTTTTTGTGCCTAATCTCCAGTAGTAAATGTTCTGCAGGCAAGCCACATCCCCCTGTGGGAACTCTGTAAGTCTGTTGTGGGCTGCTGATTTGCCCCAGTGCATCCATGTGGTGTGTAGGTACCGTCCGCGAGCGATGCCTGCAAAGAAGCAGCTCCATGCTGCTCTCTTAGCCCTGGTGGTCCCACAGTTCTAACAGCTAAAAAGGGAAAAGGGCTGTGGAAAGCAGAGATAGCATTCAGAGCAGTAGTCATCTAGGACCGATTTTTTTCAGGGAGTCAGGTATGCAAAGATGCAGATCAGGGACAGTTTCATAGCTGTGTACTTTTGCAAATCATACTTTGTACTGATGGCCATTTTAGGAGTCTTAATCCTATTCAAACCTTGCCTTTTATCTCAGCCCCTCCCTGATAATGAGGAAAACGCAGATATGCCCTGCTCTGATTGAGTGCTGTAAGAATACATCTGTGAATATCCATGATGAGGATGGAGCTTCTTGAGGCCTGGTGAATCCTCTTGGGAGACTTTCCATTAATTTCTATGGGCTTATGGAGATCCCAGAGGATAATTTCCTCAGATATGAAAGGATCAAGTAGATTTGTAGCTTCTCTTCTTCTCTCCCTGAGCTGACTCTTTTTTCATTGTCTGCATCTGGGAAAAGAAGAAAGAATGTGTATATCCTAATATTTTAAGATGTAAGCAATGGCTACCAGCTGTCATGGGAATGTGATGCATTCATGTAATGCATTTCAGCCTGGAGAAGAGAAGGCTCCAGGGAGACCTTATAGCAGCCTTCCAATATCTGAAGGGAGCTTACAGGAGATCTGGGGAGGGAATCTTTGTTAGGAAGTGCAGGACAAGGGCTAACGATTTTAAATTGCAAGAGGGCAGATTTAGATTAGATACCAGAAAGAAATTATTTTCTGTGAAGGTGGTGAGGCACTGGAACAGGTTGCCCAGGGAAGCTGTGGATGCCTCATCCCTGGAGGTGTTTAAGGCCAGGCTGGATGGGGCTTTGAGCAACCTGGTATGGTGGGAGGTGTCCCTGCCTGGGGCAGGGGCTTTAGAACTGGATGATCTTTAAGGTCCCTTCCAACTTTAACCATTGTATGATTCCATGAATGACACAGTAGGTGTTCTTTATATATTGCTATGAAACAAGTAGCACCAATGAAGCAGTCATCCAGTTAACGATGTGGTCCTGAGCTACCAGACACCTCTTTGCTAAGACAGGATAAACAGCATCCAATTTCTGGTTGATCTGGTGGGGAAGTTTGCACAGGGTGTGATTATGTGAAGCAAACTTTTACCAGAACAGTTCTGCAGAATTCAAATGGCTGATTTTTAAATTTTTTTTTTCATTGGTTGGACTAGATGATTTTAAAAGGTCCCTTCCAACCTAGGTGATTCTGTGATTGATGTTTTGTGTTGTGAAGGTTTTTTTTGGTCTAGTTTTGGCGACATCTTAGAAATTGCACGTGACTACTCTTTTATTTTGAAAAAAAAATATTGCAGTTCTCATGAAACTTCAAAAAGTGGTCTTGAAAATGGTTTTGGTTTTACAGATGTGGCAGAAAAGCCCTCAGATCTCCTGGTATGAGTACTGCAAGAGCGTTTGTAAAAAGAGGAACTATATTGAAAGCTGATGAATTAAAGACAATTTCAAGCAGCTTTATAAAAATCATTTCTTTTCACAGAATCACAGAATCTTCATGGTTGGATGGGACCTTTGAGGTCATCAAGTCTAACCACACACACACAAAAAACCAAAAAAACATCCCCCCAGACAGACAGAACCCAACAATCTTGGGTACTAGAGCATGCCCTGAAGTGCCACATCTACACGTTTCTTAAATACCTCCAGGGATGGTGACTCCACCACCTCCCTGGGCAGGCTGTTCCAGAGCCTGACCACTCTCTCAGGAAAGTAATTCTTCCTAATATCTAATCTAAACATCCCCTGCCACAACTTCCCACTATTTCCTCTGGTCCTGTCATTATTCCCTTGGGAGAAGAGGCCAACCCCCACCTCTCTACACACTCCTTTCAGGGAGTTGTAGAGGGCAATGAGGCCTCCCCTCAGCCTCCTCTTCTGCAAACTAAACATGCCCAGTTCCCTCAGCTTCTTCTCGTATGACTTGTTCTCCAGACCCCTCACCAGCTTGGTGGCTCTCCTCTGGACAAACTCCAGCACTTAATTAGCACATTTATGCCTAGTGGTTTAGCATCAGATCTTCAAACAATACAAACAGGTGAAACAGCCGGACCATCTAACTGCCACCTCTCCATATCAACCCCCCCGGCAATGACACAGTTGGATATTGCACACTGTTAACGAAGTCTCAGAGGAAAGCAGACACTTTATTGAATCAGATGATCTCTAGAAGTCCCTTCCAACTCTGACAATTCTGTGAAAACTGTCTGCATGTCTCACAAATCAGATAAGTAATCATTTCCTAATGTTTGTGCTTCTTCAGTTCAGGGATTGCAGTGTTCATTTATCTAGCTGAACAGAGATGAAAAAAATAGAAGCAGGGAAATTAGAGTTAGGTCTGTCAATCTGTAAGTACTCTAAAGCTTGAAGTTGGGAAGAAGATGATCTTGCTTGTTTGATGAGCTTGGTGAGGGTAGTGGCCATATGTGTTAACATCTGCACTGGAAGATCTAGGACTAATCATGCCGAATGAACAAGACTCACACAAATGCAACTCTATCTCCCTCCATATGCTGTGTGTAAAATTACAAGTGGCCATTATGACATGGGAAGGGAACATATGACTTGTGGCCTACAGAAAAGAGGTTTATCAGACCTTAAATTTAATATTTATGTTTAAGAGCAGGAAAAGATTGAGACTAAAGCCCCAGAAGATATATACAATTGGTGCAAAAGTGGAGTTTTTTTGTGACTGAGCTGATGTCAGGTAAATAGCTGTGTCTGCTGGGTATGCTGTACTGCGTCTTGTGGTTCTCAGCACTGTTGACAGCAAAGGCAGAAAAGGGAAAGTCTATAGAGATGAAGGACTGAAACTTGTGCCTCCAGTATTAATTCTAATACTAATTCTGTTCTTCCAGACCCACTTTTCTATCTGGTTATACAGAGGGGCTTAAGAACCCAGGAAGTTTCTTATGCCTACCTTTATGAATTCAGGGATTGGAGCTCCACAGTGGCATTCCTCCTGCCTAATTCTTGCTGTCTAAAAATTACACATCTTGTGGAGAGAAAGAAGCTCTTTCACATCTTGCTTATCTGAAATGTCTGTCTCGGGAAGATACAAGTCTGTGTGTGGAGAGGCCTGTCTCTATTCTGATGGTACAGAGTTATTCAGGATAGGGGATGAAGTCTGTGAACATCCCCATGAGACTTTGTGCAGTAAGCATGAGCTAAACCACGATGAAATATAATGCCATTAAAAAGAAATAAATCTAGCATCTTATGTAAAATGTTGGACCTCAGTTGACGGTTACCAAGAGAGTGATTTGGCCTACAGGGGAAAGTCTCATGAAAACATCAGCCCAATGCTTAGCAGAAACCTCAAAAATATTGGTGGGATTGGGAAGGCAGTAGGGGACATCTCTCAGTGCTGCTGTACAAATCCATGGCTGGTCCACACCTTGAATTCTGTAGGCAGTTCTGGCTTCTGCATCTCATAAAGAATACAGCAGAATGGAAAGAAGCTCAGGGAAAGGCAACAAGGCTGATCAAGAGCTTAGTTTTCATAGGAGGAATAAGTTATGAAGCTCCGATTCTCTGTGGTGGAGTCTATAAAAACCTGTTTGAGAAAGAGAATGAGTAGAAATCAGTCAGTCACCACAAGCTTATACGTATTCAAGGGAACTTGGAACAAGTTAATGAAAACCACTGCATCATAAATACACAGCCATCACATGCAGTGCTGAAAGGTGATGGGCTGAAAACCGTTGGAGGTGCAGACATTTTATGTTCTTATATTAATTACAAATTATGGCAAAAACTGTTCGGGAACTGATTTTTTGGATAGATAAGGTTGTGCTCCTGTATGAAGAACTATGGTGGTTTAGTGGTTTATAGTTCTTGAAGGATCTAGTACCAGAAACCCAAGTATATGCTTGACTCCACTGAGCACCTGACACCTACAGGATTCTCTCTGTAAGGTCTCAAACCAGTCAAGTTAAATTAAGCTCCTCTGGTAGACCAAGTTTTTTATACCCCAGTCAATACTTACAAATTCACAAAGATAATGCAAAAGATTATTATGCTTTTTTCTAGAAAGTGTTGTCCTAATTAAAAATGTTGCTCTTGAATCCATGCTGACATATATGCAATGCTGGTAGGTATCAAAGGTAAAACCTCCTGTGTGTATTTTGCAATCATTCACACAATCTTTTTCAGCAAGATGTGAAAGAGGCATTTGGCTGGGTCTGATCCAGGACTTTGTGGCTGCAAACATAGAACAGAGATATTGAGAGGCTGAGTCTCGGAGCTGTTACAAGTTATCACAGAGATGTCATGATTGACATTGGACAAATGTGGTGTAATGGGACAGACTCCTTCTTTCAGATGTGTGTGACCTTGATAGTGAATATGTGAAGCCAGGACTTTGCCTCTGTGAAAAGATTATGTACCAAAGAGCAGGGGATACGCTACTGTAAACACTGTGGATTTGCAGAAAGTGTAAATCAGGTCAGAACCTGGCCCATGGACTGCAGCAGCCTTCTCTCTTTACTCCAAATTTCAGACAAGATTGGGCTCTTCTGAGAAATTTTGAAACTGAGGGTCTGATTGGATTTGAAATCCTTCCCCCAGCACTATCCCTGCTTAAAATTCCTAGCTATCAAGCAGCTATTTCCTCACAGATTATTGGCTTTTCATGTTGCTCAAGTGCAGCCTTTTCATCAGATCGCATATGTTCTGATCACTTTCTGGCAGTTTTTGTTATTGTAAATAGAGCCCATTCAGACACAGTTTATATAACTACTATGCAGATAATACCCTCCTAATGACCACTTTCCCCAGAGAAAGACAATTTTATCTCTTTCCACATTTCTGCCAATTGCATTTGAGTTTGCCACAGAGCCAAACATGTCCCCACTATTGTACTAATGCAGATGGATAGGTGGGAGCCACAAAAGCCTGAATTGGAAAATTCCCAATCCCTGGGCAAGAGCTTTGGTCTACTTCTTTCTGGTGTAGGGGTTCCTACTAAATGAGTTGGATAGAAGAACTTTTCTGTGCTTTCAGACTTTTTCAGACAAGCTTGAAGGGACATGATTTCAAAGGGTTTATGGAAAATTAGAGAGTTTGTTTAGATAGGATTTCAAACAGAAAAGGTACCCAAAATCTTGCCTGATGGAGTGTTGCCTGCAAATAATTGCATGGGCCACGGGATCATTTTTGCCATAGGTATGCATTATTCATTTTTAAGATGATTGGGATCCATTTGGGCTACTACAGATGCATGTAAGCTGGGGATCCAGGGCAAATGAGAGCAGGAGGACAAGCAAGAGCTTACCACAAGGAGTAGCCAATCACTTGGCAAACAGCTGGAGGGCAGTAGCAAGTTGTGTAGATAAACATGATGGCAGCAGGTTACATTGGTTTGTTGCATTGTCAAAATTCTGCTAAATTCTGTGGTATTTGAAAGTGCCAAGTTGCCACAACACACCTTTGCCACCAAGGCAGCTGGAGTGAGGAATGGTATTGAAGGCAGCTAACAGCTGCCTTCTACAAGTATTTGAAGGCAATGATCTGCTAGGCCTTGAAAGAACTCCCAG
>BJBW01014888.1:6994-28121 GCA_004320125.1 Scolopax mira
CTTGTGACTGTGGAGCTGGTCACCTGTAAGTAGGTGAAGGTGAAGTGCAATAGGGCACTGAGTGAATTTGGCACTAGTAAGTGCTCCTTTCACTTCACTGGGGTGATGGAAGCCTATTCTCACTTCATGAAATAGTCCCTGAGTTCTATCTCAGAAAAATGTGTGTCTCTGCTATAGGAAGACTTTTGACACATGACACATTGCCATGAATGCTTTTACGTCACTTCAGGATGTCAGATAAAGATGGTATTTTCCTGGTCTTTTACTTATGTAAAAGTATTCAGTATCTTTCAAAAATGGAATGTTGTCAATTCACAGCTTTTTGTCCAAAAGAGAAATTGTTGACTACATTCTGCTGGAGAACAGAATATGAAGGTTGAAATTTTTAAGTAATTTTGGTCATAAGACTAACCTTAAGTTAAATGAATGTTGATAAAGTGGTGAAATTGCCTTAAAATAAGAATAAATATTTTTAAAGTGTTTTGGTTTTTTTTTTTTCTTGGCTGCCCCCAAAAAATCTAGGGCCTCTAGTAGATGTGATGTTTTGAATGCCTTCATCTCCGAAGGACAACCCAGAGCTGGTTGGTTCAGTAATGTCTTCTTGTATAGTGCTCTTAAGAGATCTTGTCTTTCCTATTCACTTTGTGTTTGGAGCTATGAGGCAAGGTTTTTTGAAGGCTGATGTGATTTCATGGCTTAGCTGTATACTGATGTCACTGTGTTTTTTGGTTTTCTGCCACCATTCTCAGTGTTAGACTTATGTGGCTGCTGGTGGGGTGAGATTTAGTTAAAAATGATGGAACAATAGTGAATTGAATAACATAAGGAGTGAAGGTGAGAATGTCGTCTCCCTGCTGGAAGTGAGAATACTTTTTTTTTTTTTAATCTAGCACAAGCTAATGTAATCTGATTGTTTCTGGGAGCTCAGACAGCATGTGATGGAGTCACTAACTTCTCTGTCAAGGAAGCTGTAGTCAGTTATTTCACTCCTACCTTGCAAATATAAGCAACTTTTTCTACTACTACAAGGGTGTCTGTCTTGACACATCTCTCCTTCCCTAGCCTGCACCCCAGAAAAGAACCTTCCAAATAAATAAAATAGGATTTCAGCCTGGTTCAAGGTGAACACATTATCTACCTCATTCCATAGTTTCCAGTCAATTTCTGAGTGTAGTTCACTGTGTAGGTTTTGGTCCATAAAGTTCTCCATAATTTGAGTCTAGGGATCAGGGAATATCCTGAGGAGAGCATTTTGACTGCCTGGATCATTTGTGACACTTGAATGTGTTCAGCAACTGAGACAAGGCACTTTAAGCAGAGATTTTTCACCCCTGGGATATGTGCTGCTTCATTTCCTCGGTTTTGAGAGACTTTGAGTGTTGCGTGGGCATGGTTTTGGTGGTGGTTTTTTTTTTCTTTTTCTTCTGGATTTGTAATTGACTCAGTGAAGGTACAGGGGGACAAATCTAGGTAACCTCTCAAAGTCTTTTCAAGCCTGTCTTTGTGATTTTGCACAGAAGGGTTGAAATGTGGAGGTTTTGCTTCACTTTGTTAGTTTGGAATTTACTTTGTTAGTGTTTATTTTTGCATGTAACTATGTACGTCATTGAATAACTTCTGTTTTGCTTTCTCTCTTTTTATTACTACTTATTCTTTTGTGAGGTGCTGGGCAGAATGCTTTTAAGGTGACAAGTGTCCTTTTCTTGGGGACTTGAAAGCCAGGAGACTAACCTGGAGGGAGATGTCCCTTTTTGTTTTTCAGTTGCATGCATTTCATTTGTGGTAGGTGGCTCTAATGTTATGCAATATGAATTTATTTTTTTTTTGTGGATGATCTATATCAACATAGGAAAAATAAGTTTAGAAAGAGTTTTGAAAGACTTAATCTGTACTACTTTCTCAAGGCCAAGTCAACTTAATCTATAATTTCTGAAGGATGCTTGACAGTGGGTTGTTTAAAATACTGATAATGGAGCATCTGCAACTTCTGTAGTCAGTACTTAGCAATCCTACTACTAGGAAGTGTTTTATCATTGGAGTGTTTTCCTCTTTCATGTATCTTTATGTGTATATGAAGACTTGCAAAGACTCTCCTTTTCCATGTATGGAATGGCTCCAGTGATTTCACCCTTTCCTTGTACATGATATTGTTCTTCTCTTTGACAGTTGATCTATGGTCAAAACTGGACAGGAAAGATTTATCAGGTAAAGCAGGAGAAACTTTAAGCAATGTGTCTGCTTGTCATTCCTGATGTCATGTTTGTTCCTTTTGCAGCAGCATCACACTGACTCATGTTCAGTCTGGAACCGCTAATCAGTCCTTCAGGTCCTTCTCCGGAATACTGCTGTCTAGACAGTCATTTTCCCATCCTGTATTTGTCATCTGACTATTTCTGCTTACATGTTCTTAATAAACAGCACTTCTTTTCCATACTATTTCTCCTGTTTGTCAGCCAGATTGGCTCTCAGATTTCCTTTCTTGTTTAAACCTGTTGGAAGTACCTTGTCTGACAGCTTTGTTATGAGAGATGCAATTTAGGAACTGTATTTGCTAACAGAAGCAGAGCTTGTTAAGAGGAGCAATGCACGATGAACTACTAAGGAGACATGGATGCCACATGATTTGCTATTAGTTTGCCTCTGTATGTCTAAAGGAATGTATTTTTCAGATCTTTACACTGTCAAGAGACTGAGGTGATAGCTGTTTTCTCTTAGTTTCTCTTCATAAAGCATGTTTCTCATTATTTGGAATGCAAGTTCCCAGTTATATAGTTTAAAGATATGATAACTTGTCAACTTTGCATTCTTGGGCACCTGAAATGTTTCGTTTGAAAATAATGCTGATGTAAATGCCAGATGCTCAAGGGTGGATAGGAGAGCTGCAGACAGTGCAGCTCTGAAAGTCACCTGTGTCACAGGGACAAAGGAAGAAGCTTGGATTTTGCAGTTTGTAATGCTTTGTGCTTGCTGGTGGCTTTTTCTTTTCATTTGTTTTGAATAAGAAAATAGGATAAAATCAAATCAGTTTTGCAGGATTATAAAAAACAACAGTCTTATTATGGGATAAGGCAAAAATGTGCTCATGCTCTCTTGAAGGAGAGCTAATATAAGGGGGGAAAAAAACCCTGCTGATACTGATTGCACCTTTTATCCTTCTCCAATTAAGGAATGAAGTCAATTTATTTTAGATTCACATGCAATTATTTATCTACTTTGTTGACAGTAGCAGCTGAAATTGCTACAACTGAAAGTGGGTATAGTCTGTTCAGTCAGCTCTCCAGTACATTGTGTTTTGTTTTTCTGATAGCTGGTGTAGAAAAACACAAATAGTATGTGAGGTAATAAACCCCAGAAGGGAGTTGTTAGTTAGCAGAACTTGCAATCAGGTGTTTGAGGAATAACTTAAATTTATTTCAGTTTTGCTTTCAGAGTTACTGGGTTTCAAGTGTGTATGTGATTCCTTCCAGGGCTGTGGAAGCAGGTGGTGGTTGCTTTTGTGCAATCGGTAGCTAAATGAGTTTGGTTGGTTCTTTCTGTAGCAGAGGAGAAATAGAGTGCCCTTTCAAATCCTTTGGTTGGTATTTCTTGATTTTTATTGTTGTTTGCACTGCACTTAACGACTTCTCAGTTTTATCTAGAAATGCAAAATGAGCTCTCAACTATAAAGGTGTGTACTGACACCTTTCTGTGAATAATTTGCATTGAGTGTATGGGAATCTATATATGCTGTGGACAAGAGGTAAACACCAACCACACAATAGGGGCTCTTCTATAATAGAAGTTACTGAATTTTGTTTAGTTATTTTTAAGCCAAAGCATTTTCTTATCATAAGTCATTGACCACATAATAGGATAATGTTTCATTTTTTGAAACTCTTTGAAATTACAGATTACAGTGCAGAAAGGAAATGATTACTCCGTGAAGCCTTATTTTAACTTCTCTCCAGAGCAGAGCAGTGAGCTAAGCACATACAAGATGTTGAGGGGGGAACCAGTACTTCTGATACTTAATTTTGTTACATGAGCTAAATGTAAGATAGCGGCAAAAAATTGTATTCATTCATGATTGTACTATACAACCAGTAATGGGTAACAGCTTGATCTTTCATCAAACTATAGATACTATAAAATAGCTATACTTTAAAAAAAAAAAAAATCATTCATGCTTTTGTAGGTAATGTTATCCATAGAATACAGAATATTGTTTTTCTAAGGAAAAGCCCTCTATAAAGATGATTATTTGATATTTAAGTATACTGTCTTATATATATTTTTTTTAAAGTTATATTGTGAAACTCAAATGTGGTTCATTTTGCTGCCTTTGATTCCATAGTATACCTGAAGTATGCTCCCTAAATATAAGCTGTATAGAGATAAGTTACAGGCTGTAAATTTTTTTTTTTTTGGTGATAGTAGTAGTTTTTATAAGGAATGAAGCTGGGTAATATTTCCTTACCTTGAAGGCATAGGTCTCCCTCCTGGGCTGTGTGGTTCCTTTCTGTACTGGGTCTGTTACACAATGAGGATCTACAGCTTGACTTGCAGTTTCTACCTCTGCATTGGATTCAGAATTACTCCTTCTGGTGTTAATGTTATCTCTCCTGTTAATATCATAAAGAAAGAATAAACTTTTGAAACAATTTTGTAGTCGGCATCTGGCAGAGCTGCTGTGTTATTCATGGTTAATAGTGGAAGCTTCTTAAATGTTCTTCACTTATCTGTCTCTTCCCTGTTCCTCAGCCTTCTCCCCACCCCTGCCCCCAGCTTCCTTCCTTTTTTTTTTTTGGTCTGTAAAACTCTGGACAAAAAAAGAGGAAATCCTAAGGTGGAAAACAGAAGATCCCTGTTCTTGTATTTCATTTGAAGAGAGCACATGTTGGTTCTGTACAGAGTTCATTACTGTAACTGCTTACTTCTCTTCCTCCACCCACTCATCAGAAAAAAAAGCTAATTATAACTCAAGCAAAAATTATATTACTTGATTATATCCTTTATTCCACTTGGAATAACAGGACCTGAAACCAAAAATCTTCTCACTAGGCCAGATGTGGTTCCAAGTGCTCAACTGTGTTTAGCTGTGAAGAATGGCCTTATTCTTATTGCTTGCCAGATTAAACAGGTAAAGTATGGGTGGAGATATCTGCCCACATGTATTTCCCCAAGACAAATATAATGGCAAAATATGTCAGTGATAATAGTAAACATCTCAAGTTATGGATTCTCCAATTGCTTATGTAACTAGAAAGCTAAAATCAATAACTTAAACTGGTTTTATTCTCCTTTTGCAAATGAGATTGGAAGACAAAAAACATGTTTGTTGTCTTTTCTGCATAAAAGTTAGCTTTCTTGTAATGATGTGATTATCCAAAGACTTTGAACAATTTTTCTACCAATTAATTGAAAAAGCATAGTAAGAGATGCAGGAAATGGGTAAAAGATATATATTTTTCCAAGAGAGTGTGTATTGCTCTTGCATGTAAGGCAGCTGTTGGTTTTAGAGTTTAATCTTCTTTGGAGATGGTATTTGGAGATGTAACATAGCAAACAATATTCAGAGCAATCTGAGGTAATGAGATCTTCAGCTTCAGAGACAGGATAATATGGAAATCACTTGCTCCATAGACACCTGCAGAGCTGTTTTGTTTTCTTTTTAAGCTGCTGTCAGTGTTTGCTTCTGGAAAAAAGCTATTGTTCTGCTTTTTAAAATGCCTTTAAATATATAAATATATATATTAAATATATAAATAGTGACCCTGAGCAATTATAATGTGCTTTAAGAAGTAGTATGTTAAATCTTGTTGCTTTAATAAAAAGCCTTGGTTTCCCAGCAGTATGAAGGATGACTGGTGTTTATCTGTGGCTACCTTTCTGTTTTTCAGTGGTAGACCACATCCATTGCTTTTGTATCATCAAGCTTAAGGGTGGTCTTGCTTGCTCACATTCAGAAAATCCACTGGGAAACCTTTACTGCTGAAAATCACTGTGTTACAATGCATTTGCCTGCAAAGGAAAGTGTTTTTTTTGTTTCACTTCTGCAAAGACTTGGTTCTACTGAATAGGCTGGGGCTTCTGTAGCAATGTCTCTATAATGTGTCTTTAATAGGTATAATAAATAATACTTAATCTCAGCCATCTTTACAACTAGCATGGAGGTCAGCTGTCACGTTAAACAGGCACAAATTATGTTATCTCTTCTTTTCTCAGTGTAATCAGAAAAATATAACCTAATAAAAAGAAAAAACTGCAATATTAGAGAAATCCTAGGCTTTCATTATGATGCTTACAAAGATCTGTTTGAATATATATTGGTAAATATTGCCTCTAACTCTTCTTGAGCAGCCAATTAACAGCATCATAGTTAAGGTGTAAATGTAGTTGTATAGCTGATAGAGATCTGTTGTCTTTATCAGTGTGCTTTGCTTCTCTCTGGGGGTTCCTCAGCAAAATAATGACCAAGTAGAAAGGGACTGGCATGTTGGGGAGAGAGTTCTTCTAGAGAAGCAGAGGTCCCAAATAAACTTATTTAGCTGATAAGCTATCAAATTAGAATCTTCTGGTTAATCTCTGAAATGGATTTATTGTTTGCAGAAATGTAAAAGTTTGGCTTTTTAACAACCTCTGTAAAATGCCATTTGTGTTTTTACATACATTATGCAAAACCTCAAAAGCACTCTGCAGGCTACAAATAGCAGGTTTTATGTAAAAATACGGGGTTTGTGTAGGATAGGAATATGCACAGCTACAGTACCATATGCTAAAAGAATTCAGGAAACTCAGAATAGCATATTGTCTTGAGTACGTGGAGGATGGGGGGGAAGCTTTGGCAAGCAGAATGTAATTGTCTGGGGACCAGACTGGGCCAGCTCTGGCCAAGTGCTTCCCCCCTGCTCCCTTGTAGTGCTTTCTGGGATGAACAGTTGAGAAGAGCTGATCTTGCTGAAAACTAACTAATCACTTTTTTTGGTAGAGAGGGATTTCTACAGAATGAGCACCTCCAGCTGGGTTCAGATTGTCTGCCAAAGTGTGTGTGCCAGTGTGGGGAAGGTGAGGGAAGGTGTGGCTGGGAGCACAAAAGGTGGCAGGACCCCAGTGTTCTTGACGTGTTGCTTGCAGTGCCTCGCAGCCACAGTGTACTGGTGCTTCCTTGTGCTATACTGGTGCTGCCAAGAATGTGACCTGGCTGCAGGGTGAGCCTGCTGGGTGTGTGGCTCTGAAGGCAGCAGAGAGGCTTGCTTGGCTGGTGAGAGGTGGCTGGCTTGTAACATCCTTCTGAGGGGGTTGTTTCTAATTGCTTCATCCAGACCTTGAGTCCTTTCAATATAGTGATATGGGAAAGAAAAGTAAGCACTTCTGCCTGTTATCATCAAAATACATATCATTATAACATAATGATGTGGTTGATGTGGGAACTTGAATGCCCTCAGACTAATGAGAACTGCTGCTTCTCATAAATGATGGCTCTAAAGCATTGCCATTGCCTCTTCAGGATAGTTCTGGGGATAATTTTGAGGAAAAAGCCTTGGAAATTTTTTCCTTCCAAGTATCTCTACTGGTCTTGTCCCATTTTCTCCTTTGTGGATATCTCTGTGACAGCCCTCCTGGAAATAAACATTGGAGTGCCTGGGGCACCCTGCAGTAAGTACCACAAGGGCATTCTGTTGTTCTTCCTCTTGTCCCGTCACCCAGCTCCTTCCTCTGATTTCTGCCTTTTATTTCTTTAGGTCCAAAAGCTGTGACTCATGCTCAGAAAATACTTTATTAATTATGCAAAGTTTTGGTACCAATATCAGTTTTGGACACATAATAAGCACCTTTTAGCACAGAGTTTGTTTGATTTGCCTACTATCTATGGGGATACTAGACTTCTCAATATCCATTAAATATGAAACAGCATCCTTGCAACTTGTCTGGTACAGTAGCTATATAGCTAAGGGATCACATATATAATATCCATCATATTGGGTGAGTTTTCTTGGCTGTTTCTTTCTTTTTAATTAAAGTAGTTGCGATCTGACTTTTACTGTGTTCAAAGCATATTTTTTTACCCAAAACATCCCCTGGCAGTGTGTGGTGGGTGTGCTTGATGTACAGAAATGTACGAGGATAAGGACTGGAATGTGATACATAATGTGTATGTATCCTTTCCAAGTTTTATCAAGTTGGCAGTTGCCTTGCTTGTGATGCTTCCAATTGCTGAATGTGTTTTCACACAAGGTTTTGAACTTGTGTGTCCCTGCTGTTCAGTCTTACCACAATGAACTGAGAGGTGAAGGGGAGTTAAAAAAAGAGCTATAATTTGTCTGATAACCATTGGGATGGCTCAGGTCCAGGATTCTGTTTGTGAAGAGTTCCATAACATGATCTTAAAATATGTAACTTATTTGAAAATGTAAATATTTACTATTCCCCCTGAAATCTTGAATCCTTGAAGTACCTTTAAAATGTAAGGGGCAGACAGTTATCACTCGTCAGTATTGTTGTTGCTTTTTGCAAAGATAGTTTAGATAACCCATAGCCTTCACATTTGTATACATGCTACTTGGTGTTTTGTTAAGTTTTACAAATCTACAGTTGCAGTTTGCAAAAGGAAATGCTTTATGGGTGATATCTTGTATAAATACAAATACTATTTAATGATAAAATATGCAAGTGATTTGGAAAATAATAGCTTGGTCTTCTCAGATCTATATTTAATAGGAAACTCTTTGTACAGGTCTGTCTCTGCTTCTTCTCAGTTCCAAAGGTTGGATACCAAATTCCATCATGCTGTCATTTTTCTTCTTCCAGAGAGGACTTCAGAAATTCATCAGTGTATAATTCAGCCATAAAATTCTGATATTTTTTTTTTCCTCCTACCATTAGTTATTACAATCTATCTAAAAAGAACTTTCTGTTTTCTGTATGGATGTTGACTTAATGAGCGTGTGAAGGCATTCCTGCAGCCTGTGGTATGTTGTGCTGGCCCCAGGGAGGTGAGAGGAATGCTGTGGCTTCAGATGGGGTTGCACCGAAACACTGACACTACCAGGGTGAAACGCTGCAGCACATAAACAGTACAGCGTATATTATTTAGATATGCCAAATTCTCCAAGCTCGGAGATGGAGCAGGATTTCTATAACTTGCTTTGTTATCTCTTATCGAGCTCCTGTCAAGCCAGCATTATACACCCGTGGGGGGGGTGGGGGGTGAATAGCACTTGGCAGGCACTTCTGGCACTTGGCTCTTCTTACAGCTCCTACAATAATGATTTAGAATCAGAACTTCTACCCTTCCCCCTACTTAAATTGCCCATGTGCTTCTCACAAATAACACCATCCTTTATGTACTTTCTGTACAGCATTCGTTGCAGGCTGAATTAGTTTATTTTTCTGATAATATGAAAAAGAAATTTATCTTGCAGTTGTGTGGAGATACATATGAACATTTTATGTGAGTTTTGTGGTTACCTAGAAATTGTTTTTACCTATAAACTATTTGATTTATTAATCTTGCAAAGGTGAACTGCTATAAATCATGAAGTGAACTGAAAAACTTATGTTAAGTATGTGTTTTTATTTGTAAGGTTTTGGAGGGTTTTTTTTTTTTTAATATATAGAAGCTTGAAGGTTGTTGCAGCAGCTTCAGCTGGAAGCAAAGGGAGATGTGGAAAGAGATAAGCCTAGGAAGTTAGATTGGTAAAAACCAGTAGAGGAAGGCCAGTAGAACACTGTGAAGAAGAGACTGGATGAGGGATTATGGAGCCTAAGTGACAGGCAGGGGCCGAAGTCAGAATTGCCTTGTGCTTTTATCAGATCATGAAGTGGGACCTGCAAAAGGATTTACTGGTGAACTGGCAGAAGGGAAAGCTGGTAGTCAGGCAGAGAGCAAGGAGGAGATCTGACTGTAGTGAAAGGCACAAAGAAATGTGCAAGTGTGGGAAGCTTTGAGCTTTCTTTATGCTCCACTGATGGCCTCTTTGTGGCATCTGCTGCCTGCCTGTCCAGCAGGGAAGTTGTAATTAAGGTTTGCTGCAAAACTTGCAGAGGAGACGGTGGGGGAAGCAGATCTTCAGAGCATTCATTTCTGGGCAATGTGCTGTAGGGGATTATGGTTAGGAAAGGATAAATAACATTACTTGTGGTGCTAATTGGATCTTATTAAAGCACACTTCAGAAACAAGACACTGTCAATTTTTTTTAAATGCTTGTTTTGGGTTGAATTTTCATGGTATCTTGTTTGGTTGAGTGATTTGAGGTAAGGAACTTGTATTTGAGCTTTCTGTAATCAGTTGCATTTATTTTAGTTTGTAGGTCATGCAGGTTTTAGTTTGCTAGATAACGACTCTGAGAGATTCTTGAAGTTGCTAATGAGCTTTGGGCTAATCAAAAGTCCTTGCCCTGTGGTGCTAAGTAAGGGCTTGCTGCTTTCTGAACGAGCTGCTCTTGAATATACAGTTTCTTCCTTCCAGAAGGCTGCTTGGAAACTTTTGACTCAATGTTTAATTGTGAGCAAAGAAGAGTGAGTTGAGAGCTCACAGGGTGATGCTGTTCCCTATGTTATGGGCTCTAGACACTGTGGTGCTATGCATTAGCTAGGAAGAAGCAGTATTTAGCTGCAACTTGAGGCTTTGGTTGCTTATGTGACCTACAGATGACAGAGATGGTGGTTGATGTTGAAAGATGTAGATACTTAATGTTATCTGTAAGATGTTATCGTTAGTGCTGCTTCATCAAGGTAGTGGATTCTGTCAGTGTCCTGTTGCTTATGGGAAACAAGTTTTAATTTCATTTATAAGTGAATTTTCAAGTCACAAAGCCAATCTTGATTATATGACACATTCACTTGGCTTTAAAAGAAATGCTTTGTTCACTGTACAAAACATTAGCATTCCCTGTATTGTCTGTGCCACCTCATTTCACCTCAGTGAAATGCAGAGACTAGTTGAACTTGTGTACCAAAAATACCATTTATTAAATAAAATGGAGAGTACGTATTTGTTCAGAAGTGTGGAAAGTGATGAATGAGTGTGATTTTTGTTGAACTAAGGTTGATTGCACACTGCAGAACTTGATTTTTTGTTTTGAGGCTGCCACTTAGAGTGTGTGTTCGAGGCTGCTTGCAGGCACTTCTAGTTAAAAAATAGGGTGTGTGTAAGTACATGTGTAGCAGTAATACTCAAAGTACCATCCCAAAGGACTGTTGCAGAGAGTGCTAAGAGTTGAACCTGTATTATCATGAACTGTGTGCAGCAGATGTACAATGAATGCCAATAACATCTCTTGAATGGCTTTTTTATCAATGAATCACAATGAACAATACTAAAATGTTTAAATGCATCTTCTTATATGGTTCACCTCTGTAATCTTAAATATGTATTTTAAAGTGGTGTTTTCTTATTACAAATATGATTTAAGTTTTCAAGTAATGCAGCTGTGTGTGCTGTGGAAGACATTGGTGACCTTACTAAAGACCGAATTCAGGCCATTCGGCTACTGTCCAAATTCTCTGCCAGCTTAGCTGCTTGACCACCTGCTTCTGTTTTTCTAGTCCCTTTGCAAATGTAGGTTTTGTTCATTTCTGGCATCTTAGTGTTGCCTTCTGTGGAAAAAAAAAAAATTAAATCACATGGGTAAGGTCTATGCTGCACACCGCTTCAGGGTCTTTGTGGTTCTTGTAGTAATTTGAATTTTCATCAGTCATTCAAGCACGGTTTTGTTGGAAAAGAACAGAGGATGGCAGTTTCTGCACCTCCACATTTGCTTTTGCCAACCAGGCTCATACACTTCAGATTGTAATACACAACAGCAGCTGTGTAGTTCTGCTCAGTCACACTGTCCTGCTCTGCTTGAGTTCTTGGTGGTTACCAAGTGGGAAACATCTAGGTAGTACTGTCGTGCTGTTGGGGTGTGATGGTATTCCTTAAACTGTCAAAACATGCAGCTTAAGTTCTTTGTCTCTGTTCATATCTTTCTCAAATGAAAAATTGAGGAAAAAGAAAACATAAATCATAAATCTGACTTGGAGACATAATGGTAAATGCCTTTGACTATGAATCCCTTAAAAGCCTGGTGTCGTTGGAGTGCTGAATGGGGAGTCTCCAGTAATGAGTTACATTCCCACATTTACTACCAGTCTGGCCATTGACTGTGTCCCAATTACATGACCTCAGTGCCTGGTTTGTAAAGCAGCATGCTGAAAAACAGGCTGTCACTGCCGACTGAAAGCTTGCGTACTTGTATCCTCTGACATAGCTGAGATAGCTCAGGAGTTATGTCTGTGGCTGGTTGATGAAAACTAAAAGAAAAGGGTGGGCTGTTCTATGAATTCTTGCCATTTTAGTGCTATTTATTTCTAAAGTTCCTGGCCTATTTCTGTCCATGATGCAGTGATTTGGGTGAGCTAAATCTTAAAATAGGAAAATCTTAAATTACTTCTGGTATCAGTATGAATACCAATAGATTTCTTTTATCTTGTACTTCTTAAAAGGGAATCACGTGGACAAAAATGTTTTCTCTCCTGCTTTTTTTCTGTTGCATCTGCAGACTGCCCTGGAGAAGTCATACCTAACTGAAACTCTTTGAGTCCTTGAGGCCATGGCATGCTTCCAGCCCATCCTGACAGTATCCATCCTGCAGTGAGTGCTCATGACATCAGTTGTACAAAGCCACTCTGCATCTCTGGAAATGCCTGGTGGTACCATGCTGCTCAGAATGCACCTGTACCTGTCAATGCTGTCCATATACATAAGAGGTGCATGGTATAACTCTGTCACCTCATAGTAAGAGGGTCTCAGCTTTTCAGCTTTAACTACCTGTCTCTGGGAACTACTGTATATATCTGGTGTTCTCACAGACTTGGTCTACCCTAGTGAATAGGATGGAAGAGGGAGGCACTGCAAAGGCTGTACAGATCACTGAAGAATGCTCACTTTTATTTTGGTGTTTGCTTCCAGTAGCATAAGAAATGGCACCTTTCAAAATGTGGCTTGATTACCTGGGCTGTCTTCTGCTAGTTGTTTGGGCAGATGAAGGGAGTAGGTTGAGCAGGCACTATCTGTGGGTTTATTTATGACCTAAACAGTCAGCTATGTGCTTACTTGCAACATTGGTTAGATGAGTGCAATGTTGTTAGCTGGCTCTATATTGCTTGTGAGACCCATTAGTTACTTGGCAATGCTGAAGTGGGAACTTTGGCCTGTGAGGCACAGAGCCCTGTTAAGAAGGCTAAATGCCTACATGTTCTAGCACTTGGAAGAGTACCTGTTGTTAGGATGATGGGATCTGGCATCAGGATGTGGTTGTGCAGACTCCACTGTGAGATGTATGCAGGGTCTCTATGAGGATTATTCTGGTGTGGGGTTTAGAAGTTTGCTGGATTGCCCTTGTAGTGTCTAGAGGTCCCCAGATTTCCCTCTGACATCCTAGAAGATTGTCATGAGGCTCCAAGTTAAAGGTGAGATGGTGTAAATTGTCAAGAGCCTTAACATCTTCTATGCTGTCATGCTATTGAGGTTTCACCAGAAACATTAAGAATTCTTTCAGAATAACTTGCTGGTTTTGATATTTTATTTAACAGAAGTGGAATACTGGAGCTCCTGCTCTTAAGCTTTCTATAGTAAATATTTGTTGTCTTTTGGTTTTCATCTATTGAGTATCAAAGACATAGTTTAGACCCATCATTCCTTCACTCATTTATTTCTTTTTTCCTCCCCTGCTTCATAAAAGAATCTATCATAGAACAAGCCCACATCACAAGATGATAAATATCTTTTTAAAAAAACACAAACCCATGAAAGATCCCTGAAACGAAATACAAACCAGTCCAGCTTCTACCAATTGGTGACTAGTATTCTGCTTGAAATAAAACCATGTACGTGAAAAAAATTCTTTTTCGAAGTAGTTACTTGTGAGTATTCAGATAGGTGGGAGAGAAAATCTGACTTGGTGTCATCTGATACAGGGAAGATTTCTGGTATTGTCTGTTCATAAAGTTTCTACTTCAAGTGGCAAAATATTGTATAATAATAGTATACTATGAAGATCAGTTGAGGAAAACATGACCTCTGCACTATTTGCTCTTAGTGTCTTAGGCAAATCAAATGCTGTCAGCTGCTTTTTCAGTATCAAATAGAGATTATTTTTTTTTCCACAATGTTGTACAAGTTGTCACCATGTGGTGGATTGCTACATGCCAGCAATGTGCCACTGCAAGTTTGAAGTAGTTGTATCTGGATTAAGATAACGAATAATAGCTTGATATACCCTAAAGAGAATTGTTAGAGCATCCAAGCTCTCTGGAGATCTATTTATTTACTTTCTTTTAAATGGCTGTGTGCTCAGCAAATCTGGGCTTTAGCCTGGATAGATTTTTGACGTGTGTCTGCTAGGAAGAGTTTAAAAAGCTGACAAGGAAAAATTAGTATGTAATTTTCAATTTTTAATTGTAAGTAATCAACATAAAGCCCAGCAATGTTTTTTGTTAAATTGTAAGCCAGTAGATAGAGAAAACTAGAAATTCTATGATGCAATTGTGTACTTTTATTTTCTATTAACCATTTCAGTCTTAGCCATTTGAACAAGAGACGCTATCAATGTCAAAAGCAGTTGTATAGTAATAGAACTGACCATTTGTTTGCCCTATCTTGTTAGATTATTGAAAGAAGAAACAGGATCAATATTCTCTTTACTCTTCTCCAGACTGCCACTGGAGAATGACTTAGGCTTAGTCCGCTTTAAAGGTTTGACAGTTGACTTAGTTATACCACATTAAACATGATATGGATGTGCCATACATGCTATTGATAATTTTTATGTTGTCTAGAGAGAGTGGACTTGGTTCTCAAGCAGTTGTGCCCAGTAGTCTTACAGCACATGGATAAATCTTCATTGTGTTATTTGCAGTGACAAATTGTGTTGAGTGTGAATGGCCAGCAATTTGTTGGGGGTGAATGGGGACTGAAGAGAGGCTTGCTATGAAAAAAAGAAATGGTGCTGACAAATATTTTATTTTGGGTCAGTATTTAAGCTTCTTTGAAGTTTAGAACTAGAAGGGCCTTGTCACGACAGACAGATCTGAAGTGCCTTAGACAAAACCAAATTCTGATTACCCATCTCTGTCAACCAGACTAGAAGCTTGTCAGCTGCTGGGGGAAAGGAGGAACCAAAAGGGAGAAGAAAGTGAAATGGACAAGGTAAAATTTCACTTTATTCAGAAATGTCCAGTTATCCTAAAGTGTTTCTGAAATGCCTTTATTTCCCATTGATATTTCTGTTTGAGATGGTGATACTGATAGTATCTGAAATGCAAGATTGATATTGTTTTCCGCAAGACCAGTATATTTTTTAACAACAGTACTTGCATTTATTTCTATAAAGTCTATAAAACTTACTTTTGGACTCTAGCATATCTGTATCTTCTGTAGAAACTGCTTTTTATAAGATTAAGAAAATTTGAATATTTAAGGCAAACTATTAAAGTGCTCATTTTCCCCATGTTTATTAGGATGTCAACACTAAGCTATGTTCCAGATAGACACAGAGAATCCCAGAAATCCAGTTAGCTCTCTGTTGACTTGAAAATTAAAGATGTTCTCTGTAGTTATAGGAAAACAAAAGGCCTTTTGGGTCTAAGGTATACTCAATAGTTATTTCTTATATTTAACAGCTATATCTAATCGTGATCGTTCTGGTTTTGGCTGGGATGGAGTTGACTTTCTTACTAGCAGTTGTTGTCGTGCTATGTTTTGGATGTGGGTGTACTGTTGATAGCCCACTCATGTTTTTTGGGTGCTGCTAAGCAGACAAGGCCTTTTCTGTTCCTCATTATTATTCTACCAGTGAGTAGGCTGGGAGTGCACAAAAAGCTGTGAGAAGACACAACTGGGACAACCAACTCCAAATGACCAAAGGAATATTCCATCACATGATATGCTTGGCATATAAAGCTGGGCAAAGAAGCAAGGGAGGGACCTTTGGAGTAATGGTGTTTGTCTTTCCAAGTAACTGTTATGTGTGACGGGGTCCTGCTTTCCTGAAGATGGCTGAACACCTTTCTGATGTAGTGAATTAATTCCTTGTTCTGCTTTGCTTGTGTGCACAGTTCTTGCTTTAGTTATTGAACTGTCTTTATTGCAACCCATGAATCTTCATCTTCTCACTTTTACTCTTCTGATACTCTCACCTGTCCCATCAGGGAGTGAGCAGCTGTATGGTGTTTGGTTGCCAGCTGGGGTTAAACTGTGACAATGATGTATCAAAGAAAGGGAAACCTTGAAGTCCACCTACATTGAAACTTCGTTATTAGTTACATCCATGACTTGTTAGTTGTACTCTGCACATAGTTTGCATATACAGACTGTAAATAGACTAGAGGGAAGTGTGGTGGAAAACTCTGAATTTGATACAATGAAGCTGGAGAGCAGACATTTAAGAACAGGAGCTTGAAGCTGTCTTCCCTCTTACATACTTCCCTGGACTTGGAGGTAACGGAAGGAAGATTTGTGCAGAAGGAGATTAGGGGAGCTTTCTGCATCTGGCAGTTGTCAAAGTCTGCTTAAATCCATGAATGTAGGAAGATAAATGAATTGGGAGCATCACTTGATGTCTGTGGTTTAGGAACAGCCTCTCTGTCCAGTACTTTGAGATAGCTCACAGTGGAAAGGAGATGTTATTTCCCCCTTTTCACAAAGAGAAGTAATATCCAGTCTGTCCAGGTGGCACTGATGACTGGGAGTGCAGCTGCTCTGCCTTGTTCCCTGTGCAGGCACTTTGTGTTCTGCTGGCTCTCTGTAGCCTGAGCTGAGCTGTGTGCTCAGCCCTCTTGTAACCTCTTTCTCAGTGAATCCCCAGCTAATGTCCTTGTTTCCAGCTCTACTCTCCAAGTTCTTGTGTGCATTGCAGAGCAGATAACAGCTGAGCTAGCGAAAAGAAGTCAATGGAACTGGTTTGGGGAAGTCCAAAGCTTGGAGTTGTGAAAGTGGAAGTGACTTGGGCAGGAGCTGCAGGAGGGGAAGTGAAAGCAGGCATCTGCCTGTTAATCATTTGTCTGTCAGGACTGCTTGTCCTAACTTGTGTGGTTTTTTTTTTGCTTAGTTCACATACTCTCATCACTCTGGTGCATGTACGAGGTCTGGTGCAGACCTACTCCTGCTGCTTTTGTTCAGTCTTGTTGGTGAATGGTGAGGTGCACATGTGCCTGCATTCCATTCCCTCAGACCCTTCTTCATAACAGCTTGGAAGGTGATGGAAAGCAGCTGCAAAGGCAGGTCTTCTTAATACCTGCTTGTACCAAGAAAAGCATTTGAAATACTTTTTGATTCAAAAAGTACGGGGAAGGCTTAAAACTATTAATTCAAATATAGCATATTGTTTTCATGTAATAGTTTTTAGAGTTTCCACAAAGCTTTAAGAGCAGTGGCTTAAAAGCTGTCATTAAATATACTTAGTATCTGGCATGCTGGAGTCCTGGGGCCTTTAGGTTCTATTGTAATAGAAAAAATGGTTCCTATTGTGGTCTCAAGATCTCCACACTCATCCATACCCAGTGTTTATGCCTTAAATGCCAAGACCAAGTCTTGCATACAAGTTCCTTGTACATGCTCTCATAAAACATCAGTGGATGAGTACTTCTAATCTCAAAGCTCTTTTTCCAGGAGTTTTAGTTTTTAAAATTCAATACTGCCTGCATTTCTCTCCATGCATAGAGAAAACTGTGTTAGTTTTCAAAACTAGTTTTACTGAATGTTTTTCCAGTGGGTCTAAGCCTTTCTTGCTGTGTTAATATACGTAGAATACTGTCATTTTTCTTGTGCTTTACTTGTTTGTGCCTATGATGATTCAAATGATTAACAAAATGAAGTAGAGTCTCTGTATTTTAGAAGCAGGATCTCTGATAGAGATGAGCCCTGTTAGAGATCTTCCCTGTCTGGATTTATTTATCTGTGCCAATATTTCTGTAAGATATGAGAGAGCCTTTATATTATGGAGGAATAAATGCCAGTCTCTTTTTACAATTTCTTTGCTGAGAACAATTGTTCTGTTACAGTAGACAGTGCTCAATGTAATGATCTATAGCTTTTCTTCATGAAACATGGAAGCTGTCTTAAATTTTTGAGCTATGCCAGAGGGGAAGTGTTGTGTACTTTTGTCTTTTCCAAAACTCCAGCAGAACTTAAATGTTCAAAGTAACCACTTACCGTAGCAAATATAATTGTATCCCTTAAGGAACATTACTACTTTTATTGTCTTCATTTTCCCCTTGCCACTTCTGCAAAGAAGTGCAAGCATAAGTTAGACTTCCACAGACTCTTTATTTTCTTTACTGCATGTCATATATGTGTCATTATGATTGGATTGGATCTATTGGATCCAATAAATAGATCTATTTAGGTCTATTCTGACCTAAATGATTCTGTGATGTATATAAAGCTTGATCAGTGAATATTGACAAGCATTTCATTATGCAAGGCTGTTAAAATGCACAGCACACCTTGCTTGCCAATGTTTTTTAGATACAGGCTTTTTTTAACTTGTCATTGCATCCCTTGATATTCATGACTCTTTGGACTCTCTCCAGTATGTCCATGTCTGTTGCAGTGGGGATCCCAGAACTGGATTCCAAGTGGAGCCTCACCAGTATTAAGTAGAGGGGAAGGATCAATCCCTCACCCTGCTGCAATTCTTTGACTATTGTAGTTCAGGCCACCACTGGTCTTCTTTGCCACGAGGGCACATTGTTGGCTCATATGCAACTTGGTGTCCTCCAGGACCCCAGGGCCTTTTCTGCTAAGCTGTTTTCCAGCTGGAGGGCCTCACGCACATACTGGTGCCTGAGATTGTTCCTCCCCAAGACTTTCCCTGGTTAAACCTCAGGAGGCACCTGTCAGCCCATTTCTCTAGCCTCTGGATGGCAGCATGACCCTCAGGCACACCAGGTACTCCTCCCAGTTTTGCATCATCAATAAACTTGCTCAGATGCTCTCAGTATTGATGCTGCTAGTCACTGGCCTCCAATTTGACTTGGTGCCACTGATCACCACTGTCAGGGCTTGGCCATTCAGGTAACTTTCAACCACCTCACTAGCTGCTTATCCAGCCTGCAACTGCTCTGGGACAGTCTTATTGGAGACAGTGTCAAAGCCTTACTGAAGTCCAGGTAGATACTATCCACTGCTCTCCTATTATCTACAAGGCCAGTCTTTTCATTGTAAGAGGGTATCATGTAGGTATGTTTGTTACAGATGTGTGTTTGACTTGAACTCTTGAAGTGTTGCTCTGAACAGGTTTGCTTCAGGATCAGTACTAATTAGACTGTAAATTGCTTTGTGGGTTTCCACACTCGAAGCTATGAACTCTCCTGTTTAAGATAAATGACTAATGCTATGCTAATTGAAAATAAATATATTTTATTAACTGTGGAATGCCTTAATGATATATTTCAAGGTGAAGCTTTGGAACTTTTTAAAAAAAACCTGTAAATAATTAAAGAACCTTTCACTAAAAGTAACTAAGAGGGGATCTGCTGTAGCCATATCATTAGTCCCCTGCTTAGTCTGATCTTATGTGATTAAACTTATCTGATTGTAGCACTGTTCAACTCAAAGATAAAATTACAAGAATTTCTACCACAAATGCATGCCTTAAGACTTAATGTAAGTAACTCTGAAATGGAACTTGAGCTTGGGGACAGCATTATATTTTTTTTACCATCTGTTAGAAACAAATACACCCCCCCAAGTGTACCACAGTTGCCATGTTGCCATGGAAACTAAATTTCCACTGTATTGTTTCAGAAATGGATGTTTATGTGCACACCTGAACTGGTTCAAATGCAGCAAAAGTTATGATAAATGGTGTGAGAGTAACCTTTTAAACCTCTTGCTTAAGCACTTTTTATGTACATCTTCACAATGAGAGAGTTTGTGTAATGATGTTTTACATTGAATTTCTGCTCTGTCAAATAGAACAAGGGTTTCTGCTCTGCGTCTGGCTTCCTACTTTTCCTGAGATTATAGAAATGAATGAAAAAAAACCAGCATACAACTCTAGTCCTTTTGAGTGAGATTGTACCATGTTCAGTAGAGCACTTAATGAATTTCATGTTATGGGCTTTGTCTATTGAGGGGGTTTGTATGTCTCAACTGAATTTGTAGGAGTAAAGCTAAGGATAATTTGCTAAACTAGGAACATTTAGTTTAAAATATCCCGGGTTGGGTATTTTATCTTTGCCACAGTAATGAACTATAGTACTTATAACTAAGTGGAAAGACAAGACTTAACTGTGGAATACTCATGTTTATTATTTAGAAATGAATGCTTCTTACAGTTTCAGGTGAGTTTGCCAAACTGTAAATATTCATCTGTGGCATGTGGTGACATTCCACATCAGAGACGCACAACTTCTCAGAAGTCTCATTTGTTGAGCTTGGTCCTAGGAGGTGGTTATCAGGCACACAGGGCTACCGAGTTTCTCTCATCACACAGTCTTGTCCTTAGGCTTTGAACATGTCCTTGGAAGGTGACACATGCATCACCTAACACATAGTATCTTTGATTACACAGAAGGAAATAAAGACCAAACTTTTTACCTCAGTCGCTGACAAATTTCAGTGCACTCTTTTTCTGATGGCACACTCAGGAAATAATATAACATCAGTACAGTAAAGAAGCTCTCCTTTGTAGCATCAGATGCAGAGGGGAACAAGCATTTTCCATAATTATTAACAGTGATTTTTAATTTTTCATGCTGGGGGGAAGGGAATATCTCTTATTATCCTAAACCATAATGTCTTCAGTAGATGCTGCAGCCCAGGAATACAGTGCAGAAGATGCAGTGGTACAGATACTTTCTTTAGTTCTGCTTTAGTTGATGTTAATTGGTGCCCTGAACAACTTGCTCCCTCCTGAGTCCTTCCATCTGTGCTGAGTGGCAGGCTAAAAAGAGCATGACTCCTCTAAATATCCATTCCTAGCACTCCTAAAAGACAGGTCTGAGGAAGAGACTTGGTCAGGATTCTGTCAACTGTTGTGGTAGTTGAAACAAAGGCTCAGAACGGAAGGGAGCTGGCATGTGTGTGTTTAGGTATCTGTACAATATTTAATACAAAGGTTTTGGAATGGTTTGAAATCTCCCTTTGCATAAAAAAAAAAA
>BJBW01014889.1:1589-34624 GCA_004320125.1 Scolopax mira
ATTTACATATGTAAATAAATGACAAGCATTCTTTTAGCATTTTAATTAGGTTTCAGAACACATGCCATAAAAGCTCCCATATAATCCATATGCGTGCATGTAAAATAACATATTGTCAGAAATACAGAATGAGCATGTAGTAGGAATTAGGTGTTGCAGAGATGCAGTTACAGCCATAGAGATCTCACTTATTTATTTTTAGGACTGTTCCTGGGTCTTCTAAGCCAGGGAAGATCTCCTTTCAGCTTAGGCCAGCAGAGTTTACAGTGCTGTAGGGGTGCTGCACAAGGTGTAAGGTGCAACAGCCTCCAGGTTGAGTATTCCTGTAGTAAAATGAGATTGCCAGAAGAGCGATGAGGGTGCCAGGAACAGCTATGAGCTGTATCAGCTTCTGTGTCAAAACAGCACCATACAGCTGAGCCTGCCTTTCTTCAACTTTCTGCCTTGTTCATGGCCCATCTTGACATGGCATCATTCCGCTTTTTCCCTTGGGGCTGCAGGCTTTAGTCATTGACTGAATATTTACTGCTTGGAGTTCTCTTTGGTAATTTGGGAACTGTTTCTTAACAGCCTGTGTCGGGGTTTGCTCTCGCTACCAGTTTATCTGTGACGATGGCTGCTGCATTGACATCACCTTTGCCTGCGACGGCGTGAGACAGTGCCCTGATGGATCGGATGAGACTTTCTGCCAGAACTGTAAGTGCCCTGGGCCACAGCGTGGATTGTGAAGAGTTAACCGCAACCTGGGTGAGCAAAGGGGAGTGATGCCCTGTCCTGTGGTCTCTCTGACCGTGTCAAGCAGCTTGTGCCCACCCTAGGGCCTTTTGTTGTAAATAACCTCATGGAAAGGTTTAATATCCGCATACAGCAGCAGCTCAGAAATTAACTCCCTTTTCTTCAAAGCGTATCACAGAATCACATAGGGTTGGAAGGGACCTCTGGAGATCATCTTGTCCAAACCCCCTGCCACAGCAGGTCCACCTAGAGCAGGTCACACGGGAACGTGTCCAGGCAAGTTTTGAATGTCTCCAGAGATGGAGACAAAACGTGTCCAAGCAAGTTTGTCTCCAGAGATGGAGACAAAACCATCAAAGGTCCCCAGATGACAGATTTTGTGTTAGTGTTCTCAATATTTGAAAGATCAATTCTTTACTTTCATGATGATTCTGGAAACAAGGGCCCTGGTCTTGACCTGAAAGAATGTCTTAGAGGTTCCCTTCCTGGTGTAGTTATGCACCTGCAAGACTGAAACACTGGAAATGTGAGCACATAGGGGAACCAGTTGATTCACCGTCGCTCTGTTTGCTTTCATTAGTCATCCTCAGTGTGTGCCCACGCTCAGCTAAGTGAGCAAAAATCATCCAAGGGTGAATTGGCAGGATGGCTAACCACACTTTCATTGATGTTTCAGTGATGGATTTCACTTCAGGGCTCACGTGCACACTCTCACTTAAGAACCAACAGCGAGCAATTGTACCTGGAACTCGTGTTTTCTCATATGTCCGAACCCGATGAACTTGTGTAGCCTGCCTCAAGGCCCGTATCACATGGTCTGCCAACCAAACACTCCCATTCCCTTCAATTCTATATAAAAAAAAACCATGATGATTTTGGTTTCTGTTACCACAGTGAGCCCAGGCCGGAAGACAGTGACTCATGCGGCCCTTGGCACCAGCCAGCAAAGGACTGTAGGGCTGTCTGAAAACACAGATGAAAACTCTGAAGAAAAGACCCTGAAAGCCACTGCCAGAAATCAGCCTCTGCTCTCAGTGGATGCAGAAGTGTCAAACCAATCGCTTTCTCAGGGACCAAAGAAACAAATCAGTGGATTTGTGCCAGGTAAGAATTGAAAAGAATCGGTTTCAATGAATCATTCTCTTTAAAGAGAGAAAATGTCTTCCACCTTCAATTTAATTAAATCGTCTTCTGGTGCCTGGCTAAGGGTATTTCTAATGTACAAAATGCAAAAGAAGCTTATAAGAGTTAAGTTACAACTAGGTATTGCTTTGTAAAGTCAATTTTGGTTCTTAGAAGGTGCAAAAAGAAAGTTAAAACCTATGAGTGCTAGGAAAAAAATACAGTCTGAAGGAACAAAAGATGCAGTGAGCTAAATGCAAATTCTGTCACGGGTTCAGCTGTGTAAGCTGACGTATAAGGCTCATTAAATCTGCAGGGGGTACCTTCAGGAGAACATAAAAAAGCACTCTTCAACTTGGGTGACAGTAATTGCGCCTGTACTGATGCTCATCAATGACTTTTTTTTCCCTCCTGAAGTAATATCTTGATTATTATTGGCACTTTTTTTCCTGAAGTGTGTCTCCAGGGCAGGAGAAATATTTTATCACTATAGAGAAGGCTCAGTCTTTGGTAACAAGCAGCCCCAGGTCCCCAGTGGCTGCCAGCCTGTTGGGAGTCAGCGTGTAGCTATGCTACAGGCAGTCACCAACCCTTCCCTTGGTAAAACTCCAGAAGCCGCAGTGAATCTGGTGTGTCTTTTAGGGTTCTTGCTGGTGAATTAAAATGACCTGAAATGGCAATTGAGTGAAAGCAAAACTGCATGCACAGAGCCTAAAATGAGTGTGAGACCTCCCACTTTTATTTCTTCAGAGTTCAGACTGATTCTTGCTACCCAAGGTGCAGCTAAGAACAAACAGCTTCATTTTGTTATTGCAGACGAGCAGTGCTTAGTGCTCTCTGCTGCTGACTCGTGTAAAGGCCACTTCCCTGGCTGGCACTTTGATGCTTCTTCAGATGCTTGTATTTCATCTGTGAAGTCCCCCAAGAGAGTGAAAACAACATTCTTTGAGAATTTGACTCAGAGAATGTGTAGGAATGGAAAGCAAAATTCCCTCTCAATTGTTTCCCCCTTTTCTGGCAGTATAGATGACCTGGGATGACTTAAAAATCTGAAGTCTGCCCCGAACCCTTCTTGGTGGCATAGACCTGAGTGACACCTGACATGGGGTCACCCAAAGTAAATGTGAAATTGGCAGAGGGCATTGCAGGCTCCAATGGAAAGTCAGCTGCTAAGTAGCTCTCAAAAACCATTGGGCTTGTGAATCCAGAAGTAAAACCAGAATTGAAGTCACCAACTCTGGCACCCTGTAATCAGAGGTTATAATTGGAAGTGCACTTTCACATACTCATTTTCTGTGTTTACCCATTGCGTAGTGACTTACTTGCACTGGTTTTGCTTTCAAGGAGGCCTTTTGCACAGCAGTAATAAAAGAATAAATAATAATAAATAATAAATAAAAGAAAAAATAATACTTAAAACACTAAAATACGATGAGTGTACTACCAGAAGCTGTTGTGATCTTTTTAATTTTAAATGGGCAAGATATCCCGCTGACCATGGCTGCTTTTCATTCTTGTGGTTTTAATATTGCTCTTTTGTCAAGGCTCAGTCAGAATTTAATTTCAGTTAAGTGATACTTAAGGATTTCCATATAGAATAGTTCCTTTGTGACCCAGAATCCCGATACCTTTAACAAAAAAAAAATGCAAACAGCTCCTCCCAAAGACCAGCACAGCGTTTCTGCAGGGCTGTCCCCAAAGTGCCCAGGTGTCCCTTCCAGGGAAGCTCTCAAACCCAGCTGCCTGTCCTCACACTGCTGGGCTTGGAAATGGAGGGAGCAAAGCCAGAGCTGCAGCAAAGCACACCGGAGCTGGCAGCGGGCTGGTTCTGGGGGGCAGTAGCCAGTCGAGCAGCCACGGTCACGGAAGCTGGTTGGCTCCACCAGCAGCCTGAAGGCTTGTGCTCCCTGGCGTAGCCAACTGGAGTCTATAAATCACCCTGCGTTCCCCTGGCACTGGTGTCTCCTTCCCCAGGCTGCCCGCCCCAGCTGTTGTGGGATTAAGATGTTTGACTGCGCGCCCAACCCTTCGGGCATGTTTTTGCCACGGAGGCATCAACAGCCATTACCTGCATCTCTGATTTAGAGTAACTGGAAAGGGCTATAGATTGCAATTTCCTAAGCACAGACTAGAAAAAATGAAGAGAAAGTCAAAATAAAATGAAACCCACATAACAGGCTTTATGTTGGGCTCCTAAACCTGTTTGGGGAAATGTCTGTTTTCTAGTTGATAACAAGTAAGATGTTGAGCAGTATTGGCTCTGATAGACTCTCCAGTCCTGTAAGAACAGACACAAGTTTGAACAAAACCCTACAAGCTTTCACAGAATCATAGAATGGTCAGAATTGGAAATGACCTTTAAAGATCATCAAGTTTCAAACACCCTGCCCTTTATTAAAAAGATTTATTCTTCTACCCTTCCAAAATTTTCCTGCTGAACTTCCCTCTGTACTCAGATATACTTGCCTAATGTCTTCATAAGCAGCTTTCCTAAATATTCCCTTTACTCAAAGGGCAGGGAAACAAATTTATAAAACAGCCTTGTCATAAAGGCTGGAGCAGCTCTAAGAAGAGCCAATGTCTTTTGGATATTTCCAAAATAAAGACGAATATTCATTTAATTTCACTTAGGGAAGCCAGAAGCAGAAAACAGCTGCTGGGTTTGGTCTCTGTTACGTTCAGGTTATTTTGCACAGTTCTGATACCATACAGGTGCCTTACAAGCAGCACAGTTTACATTTAGGATTGCCTGAAGTCCTCTTTCCCTGCCAGAAGAACTTACAGAGCCCCAGGGAGATGGGGAGGGGCTGCAGCTCCTTTCTAAGGCATTTCCCAGGGGGTGAAGTTAGTGTTTGTGCACCCCTCGCCCTAAGAGCAGGGCGAGCTTGGAAGGCTGTGTCTTGCCTTAGAGTGGGGACCACTAGCACTAAACCCATACTAAACCCAGTATCAATGAGGCAACTTAAGCTTTCATTAACGGTGGTGTGTATTTGCTGCGTTATGCTGGTGGTGGTGGGTGGGGGCTGCACATTCCAAGCTAATTGACTCAAACACTTCCTTAACGCCCACCACACTACATAATCCCAATTAGTAGGGTTCACATTCATATTTTGCAGACCTCCCAGCACGGTACGTTTCCACTGGCATTGTCACCCTTCCAAGGGCTGCCAGCAAATACATCACAGCACAAAGTGCTCTTCAATATTTACCAGTAAAAAACAAATATAGTCACTACATTTGAAAACACAGGCTTATTTCTGACTTTTGTGAGGCTGTGGTTAAGCTGTCGCTCTTGCACAAAGCGTCCCCATAGCTATTGGTGTAGGACTTCAGCCCCGCTGGAGGGCAGGAGGAGGGGGTCCCACCTGAGTTGCTCCTTGCTCCCTTGGGGCAAAACTGCAGCCACCCGCACTCCCAAGATGGACACTTCTTGGCAGCAAACCACGCATGGTCTCTTCTTGTGTAGTTACAGTGTTCTACTATGTCTCCTGTACTACGCAAAGCTGAAGCGACTCCAAGTCATCCTCTCCGAAATGTCTTCCCCACATATTTTTATGTCTTCCAAATACCTAAATGGTGCATCTGTCTGTACCAGGCAACAGGCAAAATTAAGGTAATTTGTGCAGCCAACCCTCTATATTTCCTGCTTTACAAGTTCTGAGGGTGGAGATCAACATAACTTGAAATGGCTTAATTTTGACCTATAGATAACTGCTTCACTAACATTTTACCTTGGATTGTTCTATACTCCATTATGGAACCTCATAAGAGAGAATTTATATCCATCTTTTTTTCCAATAGAAAATGATACACTTGGCTTTAGTTGAGATGCATCGTGGTTTGCGATACAAAACGGCATTTACATTTTAGCTTTAGTTTCACATCATTTCAAAAATTCCAGTTATACAATAGGAGTCAGAAGTTCTTTAACTTTTTTTTTCCCCGTAAATTTAAGCACTTTCATGTTATTTAGTTCTAGTGTGCTGTGGATAAGTCTTCCTAAGTCACTGAACTTAATTATTCCTTTATCTTGCTTGACTTTGTGCAGATAACAGTTCCTCAGGGAAAAGAACAGATGATAAAAATGGGAATGGCATAATTATGCCAAAGAGACATCAGCTTGGAGGTAGTCGTCCAGTCCCAGAAACAGGTAAGACCAGCCATATGAATTCAGTTTGAATTATGTTAGTTTTCCATTCAGGTGCTCTAGGTCCAGAAGTTAATTTACATATCTATGAATAATATTAAGAAGTATATATATATATCTGTCTATGAATAATGTACTTCCTTATTCTGAGCTGTTCCTAACTTGCTTAGTTTAGTTTCTCAGTGCGAGTTGCTCCAAATGTTAGCAGCAAAGTAATAGACTGGCTGCATTTTTAAAGAATTTCAGATTTTCTCTACTGATTTCTCACTGTATTTAATAAAGTGTAATTTCTCTTAACCTCATTGTAGGTGCTGTGTTACCCTTAGCCTTAGGCTTGGCCATCACTGCTTTACTGCTGCTTATGGTTGCTTGCAGACTGCGTTTAGTGAGACAGAAGCTTAAAAAAGCTCGACCCATTACATCTGAAGAATCCGATTACCTCATCAATGGGATGTATCTCTGAAAATTGGATTTAGGTCAGTTGTTTTCTCCCCTTTCTCCTGTGTTCCATGAACCTCTGCCTCTATAAAAGGACTGAAACCTTTAGCTAAGTTTGAAGTGTAGAAGAAGCCCGTGAGATGAAGAACGTGTTCTTCCCCTTCAGTGATAAAATATAAAAGTGGGTAGATGCCCGTGCTCAGAAAACAAGAAGCATTCAGGCTCCAGAGAGTAGCTCCACTTGGCTCTTCCGCAGAAGACACTGCAAGGTGGAGACACCCCAAACTGGATGTGGGGTGCCCTTGCTCCCCCTGCAGCAGCCAGGGTCCCAGCCATGGCAGAGTGTGCCCCGGGGACACGGCATCAGAGTAGCCCAGGCTCAGTGGCCCTGGCCACGCTGGCCAAGGCATAGAGGGAAGCCTGTGCCACCCTGCTCTTCTTGGCACTGACAGCGCCCTGGGGACCGGGATGCTCCAGACAAACCCGTTGCTTCCCTGTCCAGCAGAGAGCGATTTGTGGAATTTCTACCTGATGCACTGGGAGTATTTTCATTAAAGAATTTGTCTTGCTTTATCTAAACACCAGCTTTTGTAATGAAATTTGGGGTTTAAGGAACTAAACATCTTGCTTTCATTCACAGTTTAAGCCCCTCCTGCAGCTAGCGGAGAGTCATGCTTACCAAATGCCAAAATATAAAAACACAAGGTCCTCAGCGGAGGAGTTGGGACTTACCCAGTGCTCCACAGCAGTCCCCTGCCACCCCAGAGCTCTGGGATCCTCACCCCAAGAGCTCAGGGCTTGTTCAGCCTCGTCCACCCCATGGCTCCACACCCTCCGCAGCGGGAGAGGGCAGTACTGGCTTGTACCCGGGACACCGGAGCATAGGATTCCTGCCGGTTATCCCGTAGCTCCCTGCAAAGCTTGAAAGCTTCAGCAATCTGCCCCCAACCCCAGCAAAGTTCTCCTAGAATTAGAGCAAGTAATTGATATATGTGAGTGAACTCCAGACGTGTTTAACAGTAAAATGTGTACAGTATATGTTAAATATACATATATATATATATGCACACACTGTGCTGTCTGTCTTGTCTGACTGTCCAAGGATGTCACATTCATCTAGGGTCCCAATAAAAGCAGAGGCAGATGAGGCATGCATCTTTTTGTATGTCGTCTTTTGTACTTCGGTAACTTCAAGTCAGCAAGAATATTGCCATGGTAGACAAATAGTTCTTCAAGTTGCTCAGTCTTAATTACTTTATGTAAAATAGCTCTAATAAACCTATTTTCTTCTTATATTTCTTGCATCGTCTTGATTTTCAGCCACCAGCTGAATATTGTTGACAGAAGTACATTCCTCTTCTCTGTGAAACAACCTTAAAGGAAGTTGGAATGTGTATGGTGAGGGAAATTGTTGAGATATTTTGTTGTAGGAAGATTAAGAACAGGCCATCTCCCTCCATGCCTCCATGACCAGTTTCTCAAGGAGTACTTGAGCCAAGCAGGACAGCAGGCATAGAGCTGCCTGTGACAACCTCTCAGGGAATCCAGTTGCCAGTGCTGCTTGCTCAGAGCCCTCCTTCCACATTAACTAAAGTCCAGTTGCTCGTGCTTCGGCGTTACACTGAGTCCAGGAGACCTTCTGCTGATGTTGCCCGTTTCTAACTTGGGAGCATGACCTCTCTTCCACCCCAGCCTACGGCAGGCTCAGCAAATAGCACAAGACCTGAAAGATCACATTTTAAATACAGCCTCCTAGGAAAGACGCCCTGCCCATCTGGTTGGGACGTTGTTTCCCAGCATTGAAATTTTTGGGTTTTAATTAAATACCTAATTTTACTTCACCATCTTACCATAGCAGGAAGAAATGTGGCCTTTTTGCACCATGCCTGTAGTGCTCCTGTTACCAAAACCCATTCCCCCAGCACGCAACCAACAAAAGGTGGTTGTTTTTTTGCTCTTCCAGGCAGGACACCAGCAAGATCCCACATGGAGCACAAGCCCATACAGGCACAGTGCAACAAACTGTTTAGCTTTCCAGGGGCTTTGCCCAGCAGCAGGCTGTGTTGCTATGGCTGCCACAAGTGGAATCAGTCTTCATGGGTGTTACGGTTTGAGAAAACCCATAACAATCTATTGTCGTTCAGACAATTATTCTATCACCTGATGACCCTTCCCCACCTGGAAAAGGGAATCAGGGAACACAAAGAAACACAGGGATTGAAATAGAAGTAGATTTAATAGACTAAGACTAAATAATTAACAATAATATTAAAGAACCGGTATTAATCCTGATACTGATATAAGATATACAAGAATTATAGCACTGGTGAGGCCACACCTCGAGTATTGTGTCCTATTTTGGGCACCTCAATACAAGAGAGATATCGAGGTGCTGGAGCAAGTGCAGAGGAGGACAACGAAGCCAGTGAAGGGTCTGGAGAATAAATCATACAGAGAATGATTGAGAGAGCTAGGACTGTTTAGTTTGAGGAAGAGGAGACCGAGGGATGACCTCATCACTCTCTACGACTACTTGGAAGGAGATAAGCAGAGAACATTAATTGCTCTGCAGCATATACCTATGGATATTACTCATCTCTGTATTAGTAAAGGTCATCACAATTTGTTTTGCCACTGTATTTTAATGATGATCAAGACATGTATTTTGGTTAGACTGCTTTTTATATTATCCCCTCAAACCAGCTTACATACACTTAAGGCTATAAATTATTTCAAAGTAACAGGCATTACTTACCTGGGTTTTATCCATAATCAGAAGTCAGGGTTTTTTTCCCATAATATTGGTTGCTTGCTGCCCCCTTTTGCAGGGGATCCTCAACTGAACATCCCGGCTGCAGCCTTTCCATAACACTGCAGGATTATAGCAGGGGCAGTTCCAGAAGTGCATTTGCAAACCAAAAAGGCTGAGATAGGTCAGTGTGATGTTCCATTTGCTTTTTAAATCCTAGATAAAGCAGAAGAGTTTCAATTCCAAACCCCACAGAACGAGCCAGCAGCAGCACTCCGTAGGACCCAAACAGGCCACCCCAAACAAAGAAGGAAGCCCCTCTAGTAAGCCCCAACAGAATTCACAGTCATGCACCCCTGAGGGCTGCATCTGCTGCTTTCATCAGCATCAGGAATTTGGACTTTTTTGTTTTCTAATGGCAAAAGCTAAAAGAGTAGAAGCAAAGGGAAAAGCTAGAAAAGATTTGGAGAGAGATGATGGACATAAAGACCAGATGGAACAAGCACATAGTAATTAGCACAAAAGAAAAGAGCCCAGGGAACAATATGCTTCACCTGAGCAAGAAGAAGAAAACATTCTGTAAACAGGGAATATTTAGGAAAAAAACCCCCACAAAACAACGTGTGTAGAAGTACCTTTGCTATATATTTTTCAACTAAGAGTTACTTAAAATAAGTCAGAAAGTGAGAATGTAAGGCTACAAATATGTTTGTAACACAACAGAAACACCTGCTAACACTGCCCTCTGAACTGGAGCTCTAAAACATGAACAAAAAGAAGTCTACCAGGGCTGAATCAACACAAAAAGCCAGTTCAGAAACAAGGTTTTAAGGATACCTGCTAGAATTTTAAGGTTTGTATTTGCAAGGCTCCTGGCTGACAGTCTATTATAACCCACTCATAAATCAATGGAACCTGTATTTTGAGCAGGCAGAAAGATGACAGCCAAGGCAGAAAGGTTCAGTGCTGTGAGGGACCAAAGAGTCTCAGTTTGCAAGGATGTCCTCAGCTGTTTAGCCAACAGAAATGTTTAATCCCACTTTAAAGAGGATAGAGTAAAAACAACTACCAGCTCCTAATGCCCAAAAGAGAGTCATTAGAGATACCTAAATTCAAAACAAATGACTGAACAAGACAGGGTCAGAGGGAGTAGGAAACCTGAATGAGTGCGGGTACAAAGTAAGGACTATGGGGAAAGCATCTCTGAAAGCTAATTGCATGAGCAAGAGAAAACTTTCCTGAGGCTGCCTCTATAGCCAGAGGAGATGAGCTTGTCCAGAGCTCTGACCAGAGCTTTAGCCCAGGCAGATGCTCTGAATCACCCATTTCCCTGAACAAAGGCCTTTGAAAGCGGCTTCCCAATCTGTGAGGCACCTGAAAAAAAAGTTACTCATTAACCTAAGACACCCTTTCTCCATTACAGCAAAAAAAAAAACTAAAACAATCTGGCAGAACACAGTAAATGAGATACTTAATCTGTATAAATAATACTTAATCATAATAAATGTATAAATAATAATAAATGTATAAATAATACTTAATCATAATAAAGACACCTAAGACACAAACATATGCATAAACATGATTAAAAAAAAAAAGGACTTCAGTTTCTCAGTAGCACCAGAGTATCTATCACGTCAGTTCCTCAGAAATGCACGACAAAAACGGCTGGACCACAAAGAAACATTGAAAGATTGAAGCAAGATCTCAGAGAAACTCCATCAACAGTCTTCAGAAAAATAATCTGTTGTCACTAAAATGGAGATTTGTTAAGAAGGCACAGGAGCAAGTCTTTCCAGTTTTCAAATTTGGTGTGATGAGACACAAAGTGGGTTCTTTCCATCTCCCCTTCCTGAAGCTTTCAGGCCATTTTCAACAGGCAGCTGGAGCTCCTCCATACATATTTCAGCACTAACTACACCCATTCAATTCATAATTTAAAGAAATATGATTTTGGTTCCTGAGCATATTCTGCCAAGCATCTCATTAACACCCTGCCAAGAGCATGAGAGAACAGTAACAGCCTTTCATGGGAAAACTGAGAAGGCATCTGCCGAGTTGTGAAATTGTGCAGTGTGTAAAAACCAACGCCCGGGGCAGAAAGCAGCCCCGTACATCAAGGATGACACATGGGAGGCAAACAGGACAGGTAGAGAGGAAAGTTTACAGCATCTCTGCCTGCAGGAGGCTGAATTTGAACCCAAACTGCTTTCCTCAGGCCTCAAAACCCAAACCCTGCCACCAGGTGCTAAGCACACAAGTGAGTATCCATCACAGCAAAGGCAAAAGTGCTTTATGACACCTGAAGCATTTGAGAACTTCCAACTGGTTTTCAACCTTTCAGAGCTATAAGCAGAGGGACAGAAAGTCAAAATCAAGCCAGCAAAGGCAAACTGCATGAGCCCACAAGACCAACTTAAGCCCTGTGCTTGAGTCCATCTATTGTATACCACAGCAATTAAACTCTAATATATATTTCCTGGTACATAAAGTCTGGGCATCATGAAATGCAAAAGGCCAATTTCAGACCTCCTTTGGGGCACCGCTTCCCTCTACCAGGGTTGGTTTTTTTTTTGGTAGTTGTTGTTTTGTTTGGCAACAATGTACTTGCAGGACATCATTGTGCCTTTCTCCTGAGCCAGGACCACTGCTCCTTCACTTCAGCAGGACACCTCGTTTGGGACAAAGAACAAGGGTTCCATCAAAGTAATCAGTATTATTGATCTTTCTAACTGCATCATAATATCTTCAAAATCAGCTAAATGGAAGCAAGGACACAAATCACAAGTTTAATTTGCACTACCTTTAGCATCATGTCAAAATCAAGAAGAGATATCCTCTTTCTGTGCACTACATTTAAATCAAATGCAGCACATCCCAGGGTACATTAACAAGTAAAACAAAGAGAACCCTGCCTTTGTAAGAGTGGGTTAAACCCCCTATTTCTGGCAGGAACAACAGTATTAGTCTGGAGTAAAACTCCTCCGGGCGTTTTAGCTTACCTCATTGTACTGATGGCTAATTCCCCAGTCCCTCCGCACTGACAAAACCCCGGAGCTTGTCACCCTGTCACAAAGACACTGCACACGCGGAGAGAACTGCTGCCAGCTGGACGCTCCAGAGCCTCCCTGCTCCAGCCCTTAGCACCCCTTTCAAACTCGCTGACTGCAGAACATTTCAGGAATCATCCAGGTGGCTTCCATCAGCGGTGCAGGGACACACTCTGCCCTAGCTTCCCCTCAAAAAAAAAAAAAAAGTCCTGTAATGGTCTCTATGCCATCTGTTATCTGGCCAGTTTGAATGGAAGTAGGGAAAAAAAACAGGTAATTCCTGCTACGTGAAAAGAAAGCACCCACATGGCACACCGAATTGCTCTTCTCTGCCAGCACCCACAGCTGTGGGCTCTTGGTTCCTCCACTCAGACTCTGGAGGTCTCCTACTGCCTGATCCCTAGGAACAACTGGACAAGTGATTCTTACTGATTAAACCAATCTGTTGTCCCAAGTCGTTTTGCCTTAGAGGAGATTGTAACAATCCAGTGAAACATCACTTACAAAAAGATAAGCTTTAATCCTTGCAAGTGGCAGATCATACACTCCCAGCCAGCTGGGTTCAACCATGGAGAGCAGGAAGGGGTCATGCACCATGCACACAGCCTGTTCCTCAAAACACACAGATGTGAATGGAAAGAAATTCCAAACAGCCAAGTAAAATTCCACTTCTACTCCATACGGTATTACCAGGCTCGGTAACTACTGCAACATGTTAACTGCAAATGGACATTGCACATCAGTAAACCAGTATTTGTACGTACTTTCATTCTTTTTGCATATGTGAAGTCATGGGAAGGTTAAAAAAACCCCACAAAACCAATCAGACACCTGGATACAGCTTCCTCTCAATTTATTTGGCAAAGTAGCAATTCAGACAGTTCACACAGCACTTATTCAAGCTCTTCAAATCTTCTGCATTTCAACTTGTCCTCTTCTCCAAGAAGTTTTTACTTCAGAACCATTGCTCCATCACGGCAGGGTCTTCATTTCCCAATGCTACTCCTGGATACTCCTTTCTGTCTGAGTACCTTGACTGTCACCAACCCCTTCAGTGGAATGGGTGCACTAATCCCAACAGCCTTGGTCCCTGAAGTCTTCTACCTCCTGAAGTGGTTCTCCCCCAAAGAAGTTGTCGCTGGGTCTCAGCTTGATCATTTCTTCCAAGTTAGGCTAGCTTATTACACTGTGTCCAGAGACAAGAATTTGGATACAGTTGAGCTCATATCTTTCATTTAACCGATTAAATTAGTGAGAAGATGTAAATAAAGCTGAACTCAAACTGAATGATACAGTGACCAAAAGATTGAACATTAGCATGCATCATTTAAAGATATTTCACTTCAACACCAAGAACTAGATTCACAGTTGATTGTGGGTTAGTACAAATTTGTCAGACGCAAGTGGGTTTTTCTGAATTGTATTTTCTAGAATACACGCTACATTAATTCCTTTATAAGATTAAATCTTTGTGTATGTGCTCCCAGGCTGCAGTCAGATCAGGAGGTGGTACATTAGCTTCAAAACATCTGAATAAATTAAGTGATATACATCTCTTATATAGGAATAGGATAGGACTGACCTGCAAAAGGAAGGTTATTTAAAAATGTTCCTTTTTCATATTCAGAGGCCTTTGAATTTTAACCTTCATGCTTTCAGGGATCAATCCTATCACAAAATTATTGCTGTTCCACCATAAAAAGTCAATTATATTTTTGCAGTGATCACTATGGGTTGTTTTTAGGCAAGTTATTGTATTCTATAATCCTTTTTACCATAAAAAAGGAAACGATAACATGCCGTTTATTTTAATTCCTGGTTGCTCAAATCTGAGCAAGATGACTCAAGAGACACTTCCTCCCTTTCCCAAAGCAGCTCACCTCACTGTATGGCTTTGCAGTTTGCTGTTGACATTTTACAGTACCGAAACAGAAAACCTGGGGCAGAAAAAAGGTTTACAGCCTTCCAACTACTCTTCTATATAAAAATTTAAGAATTGTATCTTTAAGTGTACTTAAGAGTCCAGGATTTGTTATTCCTTCTGCGTGCATCACGTTCCCCTTGTATAGTAGTTAACAATTCATCTTCTAAAAAGCCAGAATTTTTCCTGGGTGCCCACAGCTGGAAAAAATGAGAATGTTATTACAGCAAGTAGCTTTGCCAAAAGCAACTTTCTTTTAGAACCACAACTGGATATGGATTGCTAGATTCTTTAAAAAGATGCATCTCACTACACACTGATCCTAACCTTCCACACACAACCCCATTTTGCTTTTAATGTTATTTGGCAAAGCAGCGTTGCATAAAATGTTCAGTGACCGGGACACAGCTAACATCCTATTTACAGGTAAATCCATCACATCAGTAGTGAGCTATAAACCAAAAGAGAATTTCAAGACTCCATTAATTAATTTTGGGAGGAAAGGGAAAACCATCTCTGTTATGTCCAACTTGAACAGCCATGTTTGATACGAGTGGCCACCCACCTCCGATGTCTTGAAGTTGTATATATACACAAATGCCTGGTTTTAAGGTAATAAAGCAGCTGATTGTATCTACTACATGCTAGTCTATGACACCATGTCAAAAGCTTAAAAAGGAAGTTTATCTCCTTTTAGTAGCATCTAGCAGACATCGGAACACAGAAAACCTGGTATTACCTACGTAGTGTCATAAGGTGCACAGAAGCATTTTACCAAGGGACACAGGAGCCAAGAGAAGTGAGTGTTCAAGTACCCCCATCAAAATTAGAGTTCACAAGCTATAGGTCTTCATCTGCAGTTTTGCAGAAATTCACTTTGAACAGATGAAAGTAAAATAAAGGCATGTTAAATAAAACAGTGCCCACATAAAACTTTCCACCATTTCTTTATCAGATTTGCCTTGAGCATCTAAAAAAAATAAAACAAACACCACGCTTTTCCATGCTGATAACAACAGTATAACGAAGTCCAAAACAAGCTGCAATGCTGTTGGTTTTCAAAAAGCTTTTAGAACTGGAGATGAGCAGTCCACTGTAACACTATGTTTGGGTCAAGATGATGTAGCTTTTACAATTCATCCCTGTAGAAAGAAAAAACACATGCAGTTATATTTCTTCTCCCCTTGAAAATCATATTTGAAAAGTTTCTGAATCAGATAACTTAAGAAAATTTCAAGCATTTAAAAAAAAACCCCAAAGACAACAGCCATCCCGTACCATCTCATACTGTTAATTGATGTATTGTGAAATATGGGTCCTTCTATTTCACATTGAATGGATCGTTTCATTTAACGATCATCCCCCGCACCACACAGCCAGTTACACAGCTACCTGTCATCCAAACTCTGTTGGCTACAGGCTGGCAAGAAACAGAGCCAACTTACTAGACAGAGTTTTGGCAAAAAACATCCTCTGTAGCTGCCAAAAAGGCAAGTTTAGCTTTAGCTGCAGTCTCTCAAGAAAGCTAGGAACACAATCTCATGCAGTTTGTACTACCTATTTTAGCTATTTCACAGGAGAACTTGATTAGCTCCTGAAGGAACTATGCAAAATCAGGTTATGGAAAGGGTGGGGGTCTGTGTGTTAAAAGGACATTTGGGTAGGAGAAAGGATGCATCAAAGAGTCTCTCTAAATCACTCGAGGAAACTAGAAAAGGCAGGGTTTTGTTCCTGCAGGACATTTAAATCACATTGAAACAGGAAACCCACAGAACCCATATTCCATCAGTGTAATTATCATATATTAGTGATTTGTTTAAATATTTCTAAGGCAATAACTTTAATGCAAAACATCCATCAAATCTGAAAGCTGTGCACCATGCCATTTTGAATGCTGGAAAATTCAAACAGAAGTGTCTGCTTTTTCTTCCCCAAGGCACAAGTGACCTACAAACTCACAATGAGTTTGCTGCAATTGTTCTTTAAGTAGGTGCATCACCCTCGTTAGCCAAAGCAAACACTGTCCGAATTAACTTCACTAATGTGATTGCTGGCTCAAAATACAGTAGTGTTTCTAGCTATCATGCAAAACTAACCTATAAAAATATAGTTCTACATGCACACAAGCAAAAGCTTTAAGGTTACAAAGGCCTTATCCTTCAGGAATCACACAGCATGGAATGATAGCATGCAAAACGTTTTAAAAGCAACTGAAAAGGCTGCTGCAACTAGTGCTTAAATGAGTAATTTTTTATCTACTGCAGCTGGGAGGCAAACTGTATGATTTGTTAGTGATAAATATTTGCATTCTTTGCACTTTGCACTGCCTACTAATAGTGAGGTACTAATCAGACAGCTTCAGAGTGTTGCAGTAATTACAGAAAACAGAAAAAAGCATACGGGGGAAGAACACATGTTGGCAGGGGTAAAGAATATGTTTATATATGTTTATAGCCAAAGGTTTGGAAGTTCTCCCTATGTGCCTATTTCCAGAATGGGTATTTACTTACTTTAAACAGATAAAAATAAATTAACATCTGATACTCAGTTTAAAATGCAGTGCTGGTGAATTGAGGACAAGGACTTCATTCATCCTTAATGCTTCTAGGAGCTGCATTATCAGTTAATATTTACAACTTCAAAAAGCATATGTAAGGAATGACTACTGCTATTGCTGGTTTGGTCTCATATGCCCAATTGATGATGTGATTTTCATCCTGATTCCTACCATATACCCTCACAGCTTTGTAAAAGCCTGGCTTTCTACTGTAACAAGTAATTCTTAATCCTTTAAACCCGAGCTAGATCACCAAGAAATTGCAAGAAAAACCCCATATTTATTCTGAAACAATTAAACATGGTCATTTTGCCCAACCACAGACAGTTGCAAGGTTTTGCATAATGTTGCTGAGGCACTTATTTGAAATGTGAGGATTTTTTTCCTTTTACAAAATAGTATTTGTACTTAAGAATTCAAATGTGTGATAATAACATGCCAATATTTTGTTGTTTGTTTGTGCACAACAGTACTATATATATTAGATGTTACAGAAAAGTCTTAAATCATCAAGTAAGCAACACTTCTCAGCTTTCCACCTCGTGCCAACAGCTTGCAGACTTAAATATACATTGCAAAACAGCATTGGTTGATCTGAACTTCAGCTGTAGGGATCAGAAGCTGCCAAGCTATGAAACCTACCAGAGTTCAACTGCTGGTAAAACCCCAGATACTGGCCTATTTGCCCAGTGGTTAAAAAAAAAAACAAAAACAAAAAAAACCTGTGCTGCTACAAAGCTTAAAAGCAGATTCAAAGACAACTGCTAGTTCTCTGTTAAAAATGCCTTGTTGTCCTCTACAGTCATAGGAAAGTTGTATTAATTAATTTGTATTTTTCTCCCTTTTTCTGGCCACAACTATTTGCTGTGATTCTTAAACAACTCACTACAACTTCCCTCTACCTCCATATATGCACCCCTTCCTTCCAATCTACTTACTAGCTCCTGCTTAGTAAGCAATATGTATATTTTGGTTCTAAGTCATCACAAATAGTCCTTCTCAAGCCCCTGAAATTCTACAAGAGAATCACTCATCCAGCATTGTCAATTGAGGTATCAAAGCAATTTTAAACTCAAGTTAAAGCAAATGTCAGAAGTCATTAGTTCAAAGTTACCAGTCTAAAAATAAAGTTAAGAAAGCTTGAAAAATTTTGCCTTACTACTAGGGAAAACATATTCCACATTTCACATTGGGAGTATCTAACTAAAAAACATAAAAAACCACAAAACATTATCAGAAAAATCTAATAGGTAGCATTTCAGGTAAATGTCAGAGTTCGTTACTGGGAAGAAAAAAAAAGCCCCAACAATCTTATTAACAATAACAAATAATATAAGTTTGGGATACAGGTAAGTCATGATGTTTTGAGATCTGTCTCTACCTCTTCAGTGGAAGGCAGTCAAATTAAGTATTTGAATGAGCATTTATAAATTTATCTGAAATCTGTAACTCACTCTTCTTGATCCACTTCAATTTTCTTGTCATTAGGTAGCATTTAACTTTTCCTTTTTGATACACCATTCATCTATGAAAAATATGCTGTCATTATTGATACTGTATTTCTAATTCGTATCAGGCTAAAGTCTCAATTTCAGTATCCACTCAGTGTTTCAGCAGCTAGTTATTCCTCCTTTTGTAATTTTAAAAGTAACTAGACAAAGTATTTGGAGTTGTAGCATTTTAATCTGGGAAGGTGCTGTTATAAAGTATTTATTATTTGCTATGATCTATCATCAAATTGAGAGATTAGGTTGAAACGACAAAGAACAGGAATTTTCTCTGCAACCTATTATATCAGTCACATCACATGCATTTTTGCATAATACATACATTTCAAATTTAACCTAAAAATATTTTGCGCAGAGATTCTTTCTGCCAAAGTAAAATAGAAACTTTAACCATAATCATTAGGCTACATAGCCTAAGGAATTCTGGGCAAACATGCTCATTTCAACTAAAATTAGACTATTAGTTTGTCAGGGGCATTTGAAACACTGAATTAGAGTTTATAAGCAGAAACATATTAAAACATTTCCTAATACATACTTTTTCCAAAAGGGTGCTTAATCATCTTGTATGTATAGGTAAGTGGGGCCTCTGTCTAGTCACTGCAGTTTTTGCTATGAAATGTTAAAATGCAATATTATAATGACAGTGTATCAGCAAGTATGAATTTAGCATGTAATTTTAAATACTGCATTAGTGGAAATTATTTATAAGTTTAAAAAAATTAAACTTTTTAAAAACAGCTGCTTGTTCAGAAAGAAAATGCACAATTGCAAGAGATTCACTCCTAAGCATTCCTTAGGTTGTTATTCTCTTTAAGTTGTCTCTCCACAAGCAAGTGAACTCTCAGAGAGAAGCAAAACTAGAGAGATCCTAATTTACACAAGAACTGCCACTACAGTAGCCAATAAGCTGTGTTCTCAACAATGTGGCACAACAAGCCTTCTCTCCTCCCTACTTATCAGTAAGAAAAAAAACCCCAAACACATTAGTAATTGGGAAGTTTTATGTGAAAAGATAAACATCCTTACCAGTTTAATGATCCTACTGGTGATCTCTGGTACACTAATGCATTTTATTTTGTACCAGAGAGAGGGTTCCTTTGTATATCCTCCTTCCAAAGGTCCCATGGAGTCACATTTAAAGAAGATTCCCACTAATATTTGGAGCTTAAAAATACTACTGCAGCTGAACAAAAACTAGAAAATTATTGACTAAATGTAAGGAAACCCAACAATAATCACAAAATAAGATTCTTTATTTAGTACCACAACACCAATTTAATCAAAATCTAGGAATCTTTTCCTTCCAGCTAGCCCAGATTTTCTTTTGCTAGCAGTTCCAATTTTACACAGTGAAGAACGATGCAAAACATCTGAAGGTATGTTTGACCTCAAATACCATTTAGAGACCAACTCACTGTTGGGCAGCCCTAGTAAAGAACTGCACTAACTTCTCCAATACGCAAATGGCTAAGCAAAAATTCAAGTGGCTTCTTGCTAACTGGAAGATCTGATAGCCTAGGAAAATGCTACAGGCCTATCGATTGTGTTTTGAGAAGGGATGCCAATTCTTAAAGCAATGAAACAGTTACCTGCATTAGGAATGAAACTGCATAACAAACTAGGAGAACGACAAGCTATACACACAGCATTCTTGAGCTGCTCAAAAAAAGATGACTGTCCAATGGATTTTAGATTTACAACAACAGAGACTCACATAAGCTACAGCTATTATAGAAAAACTTAAAGATGCTCTTTAGAGGAGTCTCTGATTGATCTCCGCTCACAGCTCTTCAACAATTTCAGAAAGGTAAATTGAAGTTTAGCAAGTGCAGGAAAAAAATCTCTTTCATCTTTGATGCTACCATAGATGACAAATGCTGATTTATAATTAGAAATGTCCTTAGCAGCAGCTGGCTGACCATAGACTTTGGGATCACCAATAAAAAAAAAAAAGACAAAAAAGACAGATTCAGCCTCCTGTAAGAGTAGCAGTTCACTGGCAGTTATCCTTGAAAAGGGAGTGGGAATTTTTTCAGTTCACAAAAAGGACAATTGAAGAAAAAACATTACAAAAAGTGGACTTCTGAGATTTCCTTTAACCGAGACTTCCAAGTCCAAACCAAATTTAAATGTACGTAGCAAGAAACAGCGTCTATGCTACTGCAGTGATCAAGGTAACCCTTCAGGCTAAGCACTTACCTTTTCTGATAACACCAATATATATTCTTAACACTTAAATTTAAACTAAATAAATAAAATCAAAGTGTTTCAGAAAAGAACAGAAACTGCTAAGTTTCTGTGGTTCAGGGAAGAGAACCACACAATACTCTGGACTGCAGAAGGCCCAAAGACAGCCTATGACTTCTTCCTGAGCTAGCAGAGAGAACAGAGTACAAAACTCTGAAATCTAGCCCTTAATACACTACTCCACCTTCACTAGCAGCACAGGACAACCACTTTCTTCTCAGAAAGCCTTCCATAAATAATATTTATAAGAACACACATTGCTGCTACAAAAAAAAAAACCCACCACATAATTGCTACTATAATCAGATCAGGTAAAAATGCAGAAAAACCTATAAAATTTCTATGCAAAAAGGAAGGCTTAAGAAGAATACTTCTCTTTTGTAGAGTAAGAAAGCATGGACTTCAAACTTGTCTGAAGTCCCCTACACTTGCCAGAGGAGGAAACTGACCACAAAGCAAGACTTCCAAAGCCTTACAAGAGGCAGGAAACCCCCGAGTACCGCACTAAGGGAATACTGGCAATATTCGAGGACAAAGTATTAATTTACATGACAAATACAAAGCATCTGAATAGCCCCCATGCTTCACAAGCTTTGAACTAAGCAGTAACTCATTAAAGTTGTTCTAAGAATAATTTGTACGTGGTGGCTATACAGCAATCCAAGAAATACTGAAATAAGGTTTCAGGAAGCAGCAGTAGCACAAATTGCTTTATTTATACTTTTTATGGACATTTTCATAGCTTAAACTCTAAGTGTTCATGTGTCAAAATCACAGCCTATACTCTAGAATAAACTCAAAAAATCTAGATTTAGGAGGTATGAAGCTCAAACATCGTTTTCAGAACTCAATACATATCTATGTATGTATCTTCATTAACACAGATAATACATTCACAAGCATTTTCTGCCAGGTAGCAAACCAGGATTGCTGCTTTGTTCATTGGCACACTAATGCCTAATTGTGTTTAAGCTGTGTCATGTCTGTCTTACTGGCCATTTAGTTTGGCAAACCGAAAGGTTTACTACCTGTAGAAAGGCTTTTAGACTTTGCTGTGTTGGTGAACACAAATATGTCCACACCAGAGACAGATGACAGACTTTTAATAAAATGTCTGAGAATTTTCTGAACTCTACTCAACCATATTTGTAATTTAGAGAAGAAGGGATTACCTTCTCCATTTTCTGCTACTTGGAGGCTGAGAGAAAAGTGCTTACAAGATTATCTATATTTCCCACAAAGGATTTTACAAAGATTTTTCTTCACTGGTGACATTTCAGAAAAATAAAAAACAAACACACAATTACCACTAACTTACAGGACAAAATAATATTTATTCTTAAGTAGCATTTTACACTTTACCCTAATTACTGGGCAAGCTAGTTATAAAAAGTTCATTAGAAGGGATGTTTAAATTTAGAAAATACTGTGTTCAAAACAACAAATAAGGAACACACCAAAGACTAAAGAAAATATGTCTGAAAGAAACAAAATGCAACCCATGCAATATTTTTCTTCCGCTTTTAAATTAACTCAAACTTAGCATAACCTCCTTGTGCTGATGCAGTGATGCAGACCGAGTCACTTTTCATGGTATGAAGTAGCAGAAAGCAATGACAGCAGCAAAGGCAGGCTTTGCAGTCTATCTGCTTTAAAATTCACACCCTTTCACCTTGCATGTGTGTGGAAGAAGTAAGTGGAACAGAAAATCACTTCCACCTGGACCACTGCTTCTCTTTATCTGTTAAAGGCACATATATCACTCCCATCAGAGGCTTCATTTTGACACTGCCATCTTCTAGTTTGTCATACTGTTCGAGCATCTGGTTTCCCCCTGCAGGACCAACTGGTAATATCAATCTTCCGCCAGGTTTTAACTGGTCTATAAGCTAGAACACAACACAGAAATTAGAATGTAACCAGACACTTCAGACAAGCTGGATCCAAAGTTTGTTATATTAGATTAATAATTTTGTCACAATTTTTCTATCTACTGTTATGGACTAGTAACCAACTAGGAAAAATAAAAAATGCAAAAATAAGAGTATCACATGATACAACAACTGGTATTACAGAAACATTCACAATAATTTCATATAATTACAAAAGAAAGTAAAATAGTAATTGGATTAACTGGGTTTAGTTCCTACCTAAGAGGGGGAAAAACATGTAAATTGCAAATAATTTTTACAGTAGATTCAACCTTTTTAAACTGACAATTGTAATTGTTTGATACTTATTGTGCACCAGAAGAACAGGCCCATCTTCTAACATTTTTGGGCTGCCTTAGAGCCCTCAGGAAAAGATTTGAGATTTGTGACTTTTAAAAATTTATCTTCCTGGAGTAATTTTAGTTGTTTGAATACGCTCCCTACTCAACAGCTCCTCTTTCATTCTGTGAATGGAACCACATTTTAGGAAACTAATCTAAAATACATCTCAATAAGAGTAAGATAAGTGACAGGTAACAGAGTGCCAGAGAAATGTTTGGATTTTAATTGAAGGTGTCTAATCACAGTAGTCTTAAGGAAAATTCAGTAATTCCCAGCCCCCGTAAAAAAAAAATAAAATCAAACTCTCTTACTAACAGAAGTTATAATTAAGAACTGTTTCACTCACTAATAGGCTTTAAATTACCTTTTAATTGTTATCTGTCAACACTTCGCTGGGAACACACACAAATCACCCCAATATAAAATTAAAAAGATATAAAACAATGGCCAGTGTCTGGAAATGTCTACAGCACTTCAAACCTCCAGTCCTTCACTATTCCCCATTAAAAAAAAAAAAAAAAAAACCACAACAAACTGGTAACTAACATTTCAAAATGATTTTATTCCCATTCACCCAATGAATGGAAGATAAGAAAACAAAAAAAATACTATCTGCAAGAATGGACTTCATGTATGCACACTCTGAAGTCCCTAGTTACTCTCAACTTCTCTAGTGAGAACTGCCCTGTATCCACTCTGAACGCTACAAACACATGGCAAAGTATTTCCAGCTGAGCATATGCCTTAGAACCTGGGAAACAAATACTTGAATTTTGCATTTCAATGTTTGCTAAAACCAAATTCATTTATTAGATAAAATGTTCCAGTTAACTGTCATCATAGAGGGCTGTGCACAAGTCATTTTTAGATATATTTAGAGTTATTAGAACATGTAACTTTTGCAAACCAACAGGAAGCCCAATTATAACACAAATAAAACCCATACCATAGAGCAATACCACCCAGCCTTCTGATGCTCCCCACAGAGCAAATATACATATATATGTATGTAAAATGTTCTTTACAGCTTAGAGATCACAGAATCACACACATAAAACATAAAGGCTTACTGCTTGGGGCACAACTGGTGCTGCAGCTCCTACATGAATGGCATCATACGGAGCTTCTTCTGCATATCCCATTCTTCCATCTCCCACTGTAAGAAAACACTTTCTTTTTTTTAACGTTTTCAAAAGGAGCGGACAAAACAGCTGATCTGCCATATCTATAGGTAGATAAAAAGCTATCCTCAAATTTCAACTAAAATTCTGCTGAGCAGTAATAGCATGATGAAGTCAGTTTAAAAATATTAACACAGTCATAAAATAGATGCAACAAAACACCTTCATAGGTACATCCACACACTTATAGAAGATATGAAATATTACTGAAGCACCTGAAATTACAAGGCATGGATTTATAACAAAAGTTCTTGGATATACAGGGTCCACCCAGAAAAGATACTTAAGTAATAACATGCCCTGCCATTCCATGCAGGTGACTTTTCCCCTTATTTACCCTGTTACCCTTTGCTTTGCTTTCATGCACACCATCCCTAGGTTTATGATTTGCATTATACTTAAGGCATTAAAACTCAGAAGCATACATCAGGAGAGTCCCAAGGTGAGGACAAGACAAAGCAAGTATTCACATGGACTATACACCTATGGCCGCACTAGGGGTTGGAATTAAAAGTCCACACCTACATTCATACATTAATGCAGCACCACACTGGTCCCACGCATCCCCCTTTGCCAGCAGATGGGTCTCACTACCTTTCCTGCAGACAGTTGCAGGACTGACGCAGATAACCAGGTCAGACCTGTGGCTAAAGCTCCAGGTGGCTGCCTGGAAGATGTAAGGAATAATTAAGTTCTTCAGAGGGCCACCAATGCAGTTTCAGCTTTGGTGGAGAACTCATAGAGAAGCACCCTGTCACAGAAGTCTCACACCATCCCAGTTATGCAGGATGAAAGGTGAATAGATCAGGGGTTTTAAGCCACTGAAATGTAATAAACTAAACTAGACCCTGAGATAAGTTTCGAAAGAAGATGATACGAATGCGGCATCCACAGTATTTACAGGAAACCAACAGGAAATTCAGAGCACATTAGGTAAGTGCTCTCTAGAGTTATTTAGGAACAAAAGTAGTGAATGAGGCTAAACCATCCATAAATTTGTACTCAGTAAGTGCAAAACTCCCTGTAATCAATCAAGAAGATAAAGTAAGGAGGTTAATGAGCATAGTCTTCTCTCAGAATAAGCAGTCCTTTGGGGTTTCTCATCTTCAGACTGAGCTTTAACTTCTGTGCAATCATTATTACCACAGGTTAATTAAAAGGTTGAACAAGTCAAAAGAAGTTCTAAGCCTCTGCCAGAGGCTGAAAATTTGTCAACTTTTTGCCTTCCAAAAACTCAGAAGGCAGGAAAAATCCATGGTGGCCATAGCAGGTTTTACTTTGACCCCTGTGATCAGAAGGGCCACCTGGACAATAACAACCCAATAAGTATCCAAGAGTGTATAGAATGATCTGGATAGCTCCTTGAAACAATTAAAATTGAGGAGTTTGTCATTTTTTGTATTAGGTTCCAAAACAAGACCCTGCAAGGACTTTCTACACTCAAAGCTTTAGGACTGTAAGAGAGCACATTTATCCCCAGCAGCTGAGCAGCCCCTTAAAGCTCAGTGATTTACTTCCTCATACCACCAGTTCTAACCAGCTGCCCAAATCATAGCTCCAACTAAGGACCACAGGCAAAAGCTGACAAGCAAGAACTACCAGTGCTTCAAAAGACTCCATGCTATCGATCACCAATTCCACTAAGCCAACTTTTATTATTATTATTATTGCCAGTAATGAAGATGAATGTTACAGACTTTCCACGGCTTAATGTTTCTGACTCTTCCAAAGTGGTTTCTGCTGGAACAACTATCTCAATGCAGTCAAGTAATAATTTATATTTGCTTATATCTTAGTAGCACTATAAACCTCCTTTAAAGAGGAAGCAGTGGTGTGTTACCTTATCAAGCTGCTATTCCATTAGAGAAGGCAATGGAGAAAGACCTCTTCAGCTCAAAAATACAAATAACGCTTAGAATGATGTCACATGGGCAGACAGACCCTCATTCCTAAGATGTAGCTGTAGGCATTAAATGGAGTTATCTCCAGTACAGCTAGCAAAAGAAGATGAGATTGCCAAGGTGAAGAAACAGCTATGAAATAAACTGCTGTTGTCTTCCAAAGAACACATGTATTCTGAGACTGAAACACACCTTGTGCACTGTCCAGAGAAGTCTGAATGTGACTTCTGCATATATCATTTTGCTGACAGTGGTAAAAAGGTCACAAAACACCTAAACCTTTTGTTTTTTGAATTAAAACCAAGTCCAAACCAAAGCTACCATCTTCAGAATCACTGCACCTCCACACAAAAAATAAATAAAATAAAAAAATCATGCCCCTTTATATGCATCAAGCACAGCATGGCTTTTCCCTTTTAATATCCACAAAAATTCTCCTGGCTACAGCAATTAGGTATATAACCATTCACAATGGGAATACACTTTTAGATATCCAGAAGGTTTTAAAAAAAAAAAGTTAAGGCAGCATTCATACATTCAATGGGATACAAGTTACTATATTATTCAATGTCCAAGGGAAAACATCAGTCCAAATTTTGAGCTTGTGCTTACATCCTGAATAACATCACTCATCCTACTCAGATCTCCAATTACTGCAGCCTGTTAATGAAGCAAACCATGGCAGTGGGTGGCGATGAGGGGGGAAAGTAGTGTCAGGACTTTCTGAAATAAAAGGGTTTTGTAGCTTGTTTTTGAACCTAGACCCAATCGGCTGACCATGGTAGTCAAGCCTTCGGTGTGTCTAGGCAGACCTGTTTCACACAGAGTTGTAGCATGAGCACAGAACCAGAAGAAAACTAGTTCATTGTGGTTAGAAAGCCCTCGTCCCCTCTGGCTACATCTGCATCAGCAAATGTACAGTACAATAGAAACAGATTTGTACAGCAGATCACTTTTTGCTGAGAACCTGATGTCCATGCAACATAGGCATTTCAGAATGATCACTCTGGTCCAGTTCTAGTCTTACTGGCTTAATATCCATTAACATAGCAAACATTTGGTTGCTTCTTAGAGCACATAATCCAGTCTAACTTCATCCAAAGGAAATCAAAGTTTGTGCTCTCCAGGAGTACTCTCATGTAAGACAAAGTGTGATAAGTGGTAGCAGTTGAAAGATTAACCTCAAAGGCACCTTCCTGATTTAAATTAAAAACAAAAAAACAAGCCACACACACACAAAAAAGCAAAACCCCCAACAAACTAAAATAGACACACCCTTTATATACCTATTCCCAAGTACTGGGAACATTCCCAATACTCCCAAGTTCTCAGTGCAGTTCCATTACTAACTCACCCTAAAATAATATTGATGCTTCTGAAATGCAGTTATGGCATACCTGAAACGTGACAAAGCAATGGAGAATGTTTGAAGCCTGCTTGTGAAAAGCCAGGAACTGTCATATAGTTCCCATCACAAATCAACCCTGGGTTTTCAGGGTTTTTTTGTTTGTATGTTGGGGAGGGGAGTGTTGGGACTTTTTGTTTTGTTTTAAAAAACAGCTCTGTCTGAATTCTAGCTCTGCATCAAAGAGCTCCCAGGAAACAAGCACAGTTGAAACGCTCTTCTTCTCCACCTAATTCACAGAAGCACTACTCATCCATCTGTACTTTTTTAAACGTACCTCACAATAGAAGTCTCTTAGTCACCCTGCTACACAGTCAAACATAATATAAATTCTGATGTTTACTCAGAATTCTAAACCCCCAAGAAAATTGGATTTTGTTTCAGACCAACAGTCTCAGTATAACTCCTACTCCAAGAACGTTTAAGCCATAAGCATTCTCAGTAGATTACGCTGCATTTTATACACTTGTACATGCACATGTGTTGATTGGCTTATTTTAAAAAGACTTCAAAGACTAACTCATTTACAGAAAAATATGGCCAAAAAAAAATCAAGGTTTTTTTGATTAACATCAAGAGCCAAACATCATATGATAATAATTTTTCCAAGTGCTCTTGTAAGAAGCCTTAAAGTAATCCAGACTTTCAACTTCTTTTTTAAACTTAACAAATAGAATGATAATGAAGGGAAAGCTTTTCTCCTGCCAGCTTTACATATTCTAACAAAAAAATCCAACCACAGAAAAGAACAAACATCTTTTTCTTTTTAGTTAAAAAAAAAAATAAAATTCACTGTCCTTGTATAATTTTTGCATTATTTCCTCTCAGTAACTCTGACTGAATTCAAGTAGTTCGGTGTCAATTAATCACTGCCCTAACATACAAATATTGTTAATTTCAAAAAAAAGTGAAAGCAACTTCAGTGATGCATACTGCCAGTCCAGTACTTCTTCCACTCAACTCTTGTTGAGTGTTGTGTGCAGCTGCCTCCATTACTATACCAGAAGTATGAAGGCTTTGTTAAAACGCTCGGGTTTAGATGACAGTACATTTAATTCATGAAAAGTAGTGTGTTCAAACACAATTTTAAATAGCAAAGTTAACATGACAGACCTTCAGCATGTATTTTCACCAGAAAACATTTCCTTGTTAAGCTTCTCTAACAGAATGACTACATGTTCTTTAAGATTACCACAAGTCATGTTCTCAAAACTGTTTGACGTCATTTTTCAAAGGCCTAAAGACAACTCTGATTTTAAAAATTTCATTTGGCTCTTCTTTCTTTGGTTTAACTTCTTATATTAGAATTTTTAATCACATCCAATTCCAGTCATTTTCAACCAGCTGCTAGAAAGAATATCAGTTTAATTAGTAAGTATATCAGTCTGATGCTCACCAATCAGTTTCACTCTTCCTGAAGACAGCAATGTGGGATCATCTTTTTTGACATTATTTATTGAGTCATCTACTAGTTCTTTGATATGATCAATTCCTACAACTTGTCCTTTGGGACCAACCTGGAATAAAAATATACAGTTGAATAATTTCTGCTAGCTTTGATTTATTTATAGAATGAGTATTTCTATCTCCTGATCCCATTTCTCTAAAATAAAAACAAAACCAGTGAAGTGGTAGTATATTTCACAATGTTATTAGAACTACTGCTTGAAATAACACATCCTGACTGCTAGAAGCAACTGGTAATTCAAGTTTGTCAGTACAATCTTATAAATGTTTTTTAGAGCCACCTTTTTGAGATGTGATTCAGTTAAGTTATGCTGAAGTAGAGACTTTTTTCCCTGAATTTTGAGAAGTTGAATTTGATCATGTTTGCATTACCTGCAGTAGAAAGTAACAACTTCAAGGACAAGTACTAGAACTACTCTCATTTCATGTTGAATAAACTTACTTAGAGATTACGATTTTTCTAGAGAAGACCTTACTTCAAGGAAAATAGTAAGTCATGTATTTTATTTAAGTTATCTCAAGAGTCCTACTCTTTCAGAAGCAAACGCAGCAATTAATGGTTAGGGATAAATTACCTCCTACCTACCCTTGCATTCATGAATCTTCTTTCAGATTTACAGCTCTCTTCCACAGGAAGAGTGGAACTTTTGAGAGCTCATAACTCAGAAAAGGTCACAAAAGATCTGTGTATTCTTAGGGAGAAAAAAAGGCCTACTAACAAAGCCTTCTCCATTATTGGGATTTCTTCTGGAATCATGTCTCCATTCCAGAAAAATTATTCCAACTTTGGAGAGAGGAGAAAAAATTCAAATCTTAAAATGTGACCATTTTTAACAGGATCCAGCTCCAAGAACAGAATGGCAGATCATGTCCTAGCAGCCCACATTGTCATACAATTTAGTCTTCGGACACATTTGAAGGCATTGGTTATGTTTCTGTATCTTACATTTTAATGTTGCTAAGATGGGGAAAAGTAATAACTGGTTATTGCTACAATGGGTTGGGTTTTTTTTTTTTTTTCCTGTTTTATTATGGACAAGTCCTATGCTAGAAACATCAAGACACCAGTGTTATCTCTTGTTTTTCAATTGGAAGACCACCAGCCTAGCCTTTGAAACAGAGCAAGACACATGGCGAGTTTTCTCTATGACAACCATAGGTTGCTATCTGGAGGAATGCCCAACAGTCAGTTGTACTAGAAGCTGGCAAAAGATCCAGTGTAGTTCAACAAAGGGTAATGTCACAGAAATTAAAATTTAGCAAAATGGTCATAGCATGAAATAACCTGATATAAAAGTAAGTGAACCTCCTGCTGCATGTCCCTCAGGCTACTTCCAAGTCCTCAATTACCTCTGTCTATTACCCTGGAACTCTGAAGTGTGCACAATTGAGACAATAGCAAAATGATACAATTTTTGGTATTGCCATGGTCTGTTTGCAATAAAAATATACCCCACTCTTTTTATAATTTCAGTACTTACAGGATTAAAACTACAATTCATTTAGTTTGCCAGCAATCTTTAAAAGTGGATAAACTTACATTTGTATGCTACATAGGTAAGTTTATCACAGCATTTAATATGAAAACCAAAAAAAAAAATCTTAAAGGTGCTTTACTAGTCTAAGTAAGCTTAAAGCTTTCCCAGAAGTACCACAAATGAGATCATCACCATAGGAGTAAAGCTGTCATGACATCCACATGCACTCAGACACTTGAGCCACAAACAGGAGCTGTTTGTTCCAGAACTCAAGTAGACTGAGAAACATCTACACAATCCAGTAAGCACATCCCCAACTGAATTTCGATAGCAAAACACTTTCTCATCATTCTTCATAATATATTTCAAGCTTTTGTTACTGTTAGAAACAACTTTACAGAGAAAGAAAGTCAGAGCAGTATGACTTATCTACATTCATTCAGGTGGATGAAGCAAGATCCATATTGCAAAGAAGCAATGCTATTAAAGAGAACAAAAGCATTTATCCAATATTTCACAAAAGTCTGTAAGGCATTCCACAGCATAGCACCAAGGAGGATTCAGAAGAAGAACATGACATTCGTATAGCAATAAAAGATAGTGTGATTAACCTCAGCAAAATTGGAAAGAGCTTTCATTTTTGTGGTAATTCTGACTTCTCTGAAGATATTTTCAGCTTTTCTTACATAGATGTTTTAAAAAAGGGCACAACCACACTTTAACAAAAATGGCTATTCCTCCATGCATTCCTAACTTTTTAGTGAGAAATACATTTAACTTTGACAAAAGCTTTAGCACTGTAGGATTGGAGTTCCCACTCCAAGTGCTACTAGCACTGGATTATTGACCACAAATTAGACCCCAAAAAAGTAGGCAGAAAGTGACATTTAAGATTTCCTTTAAACTGCAGTTTGGTTAACTTATTTCAACTACAATTTTTTATTTTTGATTTTTCAGCTAGCACTTAAGCTAAATATTTTTGCTTGTGGATTGCCCTCTCCTAAAAATTCTTCTCTAATTCTTAACACAGAAAACCAGAAGTGATCATAGACTCGACAGATCAGTGTTTGAAAACAGAAAACTAAGTGGCAAAAAAACTTGTATGCTAATTTAACATATGCATCACCATATTCCAAATTAACATAGAAAGATAAGAAGTCTAGCTGGCAGTTTGGTCTCTGCTAGTTATAACACAATGATAAAGTCCTGTAATAGAGAAGGAAGAACTGATTATATTCAACTCCATAAACTAGTTTAACAGTAGTGTAGTTACAACCACCATAAAAACAACTTATTTCATCTTCCTGCTGTAAGATAGGGTAGAACCATAGCGAATTCCTTATGTACAGAGATTAAATTACTTGAAGAATGTAAAAAGAAAATGAATATCTTACTTAGAAAAGGTTAAATGGATACTTACAGTGATGCTTATGCAATATAGTAACAAGAAAAAAAAAAGTTAAATTCAAGGACAATTTACACAAACCCAACATATTTTCCCTGTAGAAATAGGATTCTTTTAGGTCTTGGTAAGCTCTCATCATAGTAGAAAGGTGTGATAATCAATCATATTCACAGCTGCACAAGATAACATAAAAACTGGGCTGGACAAGACAAACACCTCCTTCCTTCAAGCTAAAAAGGAGCCACTAAAATTAATCAAAAAAAAAAAAGAAACTTCCCCTCCTAGGCAGTTTCTTCACCACCACATGATTTACCAAACCCTTTAACTCATCCATCTAGTACCAGTTAGGGTAAGAAAAGCGTACTAATCACACCCAGGAGAGTAAATATTTTCTGTATAATACATATGAGTCCACTGCACAAAGGATGCTCCCCCACTCCCCCCTTTAATTGAGAGCTATGCTACAGTCCAAGCAGTTCTGCCAGTCAAGCAATTAAACTAAGTATCTCACCATTCGTGAAAAGCACGCTGTAAGGATTCCACTTCCAGATCCTACATCAAGTGCTTTGGCTCCTTCATGTAACTGATCAGACAGAAGCTCAAGAGCATATGCATGCTAAGAGAAGACAACAGAAACAGAAAATTTCAAAATATTTTAAGTGTCCATTTTACAATATCATACCATAGAAATCATTGTTATCTACTCCTGAATACTTTTATTTTTATAAATTACAGACTCAGAGCAATTTAGGTTGGAAAGGACCTCTGGAAATCCTGTGGTCCAGCCCTCTTTCAAGACAGAGGCAATTTAAATTAGACTGCTTAGAGTCCCATCCAGATTCTTAATACAAAGAAGAATTTCCAAAATCTGCAAAATTTATTCCAGGGCTTAACTACACTTAATGGGACTTTTTTTTCCACCCTCGGAACTAATTAGAATTTCACATGTTGCATTGTTTTCACTGATTTTTTTAATTTTTTTTTTTTTTTTTTAGAGTTGGAAGAGACCATAGAGATCATCTAGCCTAACTCCCTGCTGAAGCAGGGTTGCCTAGAGCATGTTAGAGTATATTACTCAGGACTGCATCCAGGTGGGTCTTGAAAATCTCCAAAGAAAGGGACTCCACAACCTCCCCGGCCAGCCTGTCCCAGGGCTCTGCCACCCTCACTGTGAAGAAATTCATTTTCATATTTGAGTGGAACCTCCCATGTTCCAACTTGTGTCTGTTAGTCCTCGTCCTCTCACTGGCAACCACTGAAAAGAGAGTCTGGCTCCCTCCTCCTTCAACCCACCCTTTAGATACTTGTAAGTATTGATAAGGTCTCCCCTCAGCCTTCTCTTCTCCAGGCTAAAGAGTCCCAGCTCTCTCAGCCTTTCCTCATAAGGGAGATGCTCCAATCCTTGAATCATCTTTGTTGCCCTTCGCTGGACTCTCTCCAGTAGCTCC
>BJBW01014894.1:328-16053 GCA_004320125.1 Scolopax mira
GGGGGGGGGGGGGGGGGGGGGGGGGGGTTGGGGGGGGGCTGGTAGAGGTAGAGAAGCCCCTGGAAGTTGGAGAAGACACCAGAAGGTGGAGAAGGCCCAAAAGTTGGAGAGGCCCCAAAAGAGGCCCCAAAAGAGGCCCCAAAAGAGGGACAAACCCCAGGAGGGGTTGGGAAGGTGGGGAAGGTTCTGGAAGTTAAAGTTCCTGGAACGTGGAGAAGACACCAGAAGGTGGAGAAGCCCCTGGACGTTGAAGCCCCACGAAGTTGGAGAAGCACCTGGAAGATTCTGACTCATGGACAACTTGCCCCCTCCCTCCAAGACCCCAAACCTCCTCTTCCATGGCTGGTCCTGCTCCAGGAGGGTCTCCCACCCCCAGTTCCATGAGATTTCTTCCCAAAACCTCAACTCATTCTTACCCAGGAGGCTCCAGCCCATCCTGGTCCTGCTGAAGAGCAGGTCCCACCCTCCTCCAACCTCCTTATCTTCTCACTCACATCTGGTGGGACCAAAAGGGGCAGGAGGAACCATCCCACGGGCCTGCCCTCTTCTCACTCCTCTGCCTGCTGGGAGTTGTTTTCCCCACCCTTGTCAACCAGGAGGAAGAAGTTCCTCCTCTTCCTCCCCACCAAGCCAAGCTCCTTTGATCTATCCCAGAGGTGGGTTTGCGACCAGGAGGAAGAGGTTCCTCCTCTTCTTCTCCACCAAGCCAAGCTCCTTTGAGGTGGTTGGGGAAGAGCCATGGCTACCTGGAGCTCCACGGAAAGCCTGCAGAGCGAAGCCTCCTGCTCCATCTGCCTGGGCTTCTTCCAAGACCCCGTCTCCATCCACTGTGGCCACAACTTCTGCCGGGGTTGCATCTCCCGTTGCTGGGAAGGGCTGGAGCCACCTTTCTCCTGCCCCCAGTGCCGACAGACGGCCCCTCAGAAGAATTTCCGTCCCAGCAGAGAGTTGGCCAAAATTGCCGAAATCGCCGGGCGGCTCAGCCTGGAGGCGGGAGGAAGAGGAGGAAGAGGAGGAGAAGATTGGGAGAGGGTTTGTAGGCAGCACCAGGAGGTTCTGAAGCTCTTCTGCAAGGTGGACCTGCAGCCCATCTGCGTGGTCTGCGACAGGTCCCGGACTCACCGTTTCCACCCCGTGGTCCCCGTGGAAGAAGCTGCCCAGGAATTTAAGGTAAAGCCCCCCCACCCCGGGGGGGGGGGGGGGGTTCTCTGGTGGCATCTACCCAGGGTTGGAACTCCATGGTCCTCAAGGTCCTTCCCAACCCAACCTCTCGGCGTCTCATCGCACGGATCTTTGGGGTTGGATTTTGGGTGGGGAAGGAGGGTTTTCAATAATCCTGTTGGGTTTCCCCACCCTTCCCACTTCAATTCTTTCAAAACGTGTCGAAAAGCCCAAGAATTCCTTTTCTTTCTTTTTCTTTTTTTTTTTTTAACATAAATTTTGCATTTTTTCTTCCCTTATTTACTAAAGTTTCAAATACAGAGAAATATCTCTTTTTATTTCTCTATTTCTGCTTTTTCTGCTCCTTTTTCTGCTCCTTTTCTGTTTCCCTGCCCACCCAAACCTGTTCTTGCTGGTTTTCTCCTCTTCCCCCCCCAAAAAAAACAGAGCCGTGTTGAAGGGGGGGGGCGGGGGGGGGAGAGATGAAACTCTGTGGTTTCAAGAAAAAAAAAAAAAAGCACTTCTAGGAACGTACATTAAATAAATCCACTGGGGGGCGTGTGTTAAATTTCCAAGAATTTCTCTTTTTCCTTTTTTTTTCTCATCTCCTCCAATAATTTATCTTTTTGGTTTCCTTTTTTTTTTCTCAGCTCCTCCAATAATTATTATTTTTTTTCTTTTTTTCCCTCAGGTCCTCCAAGAATTTATCTTTTTCCCCCTTTTTTTCACAGCTCCTCCAATAATTTCTCCTTTTATTTTCCTTCTTTTCCTCAGCTCCTCCAATAATTTCTTTTTCCCCCTTTTTTTTCTCAGCTCCTCCAAGAATTTATCTTTTTTTCCCCCTTTTTTTTCAGCTCCTCCAAGAATTTTTCCTTTTATTTTCCTTTTTTCCTCAGCTCCTCCAAGAATTTCTCTTTTTTTACCCTTTTTTTCTCAGCTCCTCCAAGAATTTATCTTCTTTTCTTTTTCTTTTTTTAAATTAGTATTTATTTTTTTTTTACCCACAGGAAGAAATCCAGGCTCGCCTGCAGGCCTTGAAGGAGGAGCGAGAAAAATTCCTGGAAAGCAGGAAAACCGGAGCGAGGAAGAGCTCCTTCCTGGTTGGTGCCTTCCTCCTGGAATGGGGAGGGGAGGGGGGGTCTTTCCACCCAACCCCAGCCTCAACCGGTGTATTTTGAGGACAGATCTTGCATATTTGGGTCATGGAGGGTTGCGCCCGAGCCCGTGTTTATCAGCTGGAGCCTGCACGGGGGAGATAAATTTTGGGGTGGGGAGGTCACACACAGAAAAGGAGGGGGGGGACTGTCCCCAGTTTGGGACGGAGGGACTGGAAGGAGTTGGTGGGTTGGGTTTTCCCCACCCCCTAAACTCCATAAATCTCCAAACGGAGCCCGGTTGAGGGCGTTGAAACCGTTGGGTTCTGCTTCCAGGTGAAGCCTCCTGAGTAGGCCCCGCTGTCACCGAAATCCCCTGGCGAGACATTTTGGGTGTTAAATTCACCTTTTATTGACCAAATATGACCCGACGCAGTACCCCCAGGCCAACTTTGAAGCTCTCATCTCTTTTCCTTGAGTGTGGGGAGGTGGTTGGTGGGGATTTTTTTGGCTCTGGAGGCCCCATCAGCTCCTGCCCACCTTGAGGTGCCCCCGTCTCTCATCGCCTTCGTCTCTGACCCCGGCAGGAGAAAACCAAAAGCGAAGGGAAGAAGATAGTGTGTGAGTTCCAGAGGTTGCACCAGTTTTTGAAGGACCAGGAGCGCCTCCTCCTGACCCAGTTGGCGGACCTGGACAGGGCCATCACCAAGCTCCAGGAGGAAGGAGTGGCCAAGGTCTCAGAGGAGATGTCCCACCTCGACACCCTCATCTGGGAGATGGAGGGGAAGTTCCAGCAGCCGGCCGGCCAGTTCCTGCAGGTGAGAGCCCTCAGAGCAAAGCCCCAGACCTGGGAGAACCCGAATTCAGCCCCACCAAAGAGGGGAGCTCCCTGGTGTCTTCTGGGATGGGGGCAGGTGGCATCACCCCATGCGTAGGGTCCTTCTTTGCTCCTGCAATTCCATGAAAATAAATCACTTCTGTTGGAATCCTAGAATGGTTTGGGTTGGAAGGGACCTCGTGGTGTTTGGGTTGGAAGGGACCTCGTGGTGTTTGGGTTGGAAGGGACCTTCTGGTTTGGGTTGGAAGGGACCTTAAAGATGATTGAGTTCCCACCCCCCGCCATGGGAAGGGACACCTCCCCATAGACCAGGTTGCTCCAAACCCCGTCCAACCAAGGAGACCCAACACTCACCCTTCCCCTTCTCCAACCATCTTCTCTTCTCTTCTCCCACCTTTAGGACATCAGAAGACTCTTGACTAGGTAACGTGGCTCCATCTTCTGGGTGACTTTCCCCACACGCCGATGGCTCAGGAAAGGTCTGGGTGAAACCTGAGGTGGGGGTTTCAGAAAACCATCCGTCTTGGGGCAGGGGGGGAAAGGATTTTATTTGCTTCTGGAGAAGTTTCCACCACCACCACCACCCCGTGTCTTCTGCTCCTCTTTGCAGTTGTGAGACCATGAAGTTCAACCCTCCGGTGGAGATCTCCCCCCAACTGGAGAGAAGGTTGGAGGAGTCGGTGCAGAGAAACCTCCTGGTGAGGGGCACGTTGAGGAAATGCCAAGGTGGGGAAATTTGGGGTGGGGTGGGGTGGGAAAAGGGTGAAAACCAGGTTTCTCCCCCCAAAAACCTCACCAAGAAGGCGCCATGAATCAAACGGGGGTGGAAACTCTTAACCAGGGGAAGGGCGCGGAGTGTTTCTCCTGGGAGGAAAAAAAAACACCAAAAAAACAAACAAAAAAAAAAAGAGAAAAACCAAACCAAACCAAAAAATAAAAAAAAAAACCCAAAATAATAAAAAAAACCAACCCCAAAACCACAAAAACATCCCAAAAAACCCAAAAAAGGGAGTTGTCACCGTCATCGTCATCGTCGTCTCCTCTCCCACCCCTTGAGTGTTAAAATTCACGGAACTGAATTTCCCTGAAATTTCCTGAAATAAGGCAGGAAGGGGATGGTACAACGAGGGGGGAGGGGGAGGTCCATCTCCTTGGCCGTTTTTGCCCCAAATATCGAGCTGAGGCCCCCAAACCCCTCTCTTTCTCCTCTTTAGACAGCCTGATGTTTGAGCTGCAGGAGCCAAGTAAGTCCCCGGGGGAGGGTGGGAGGGGAAAAATAAAAAAATATCTATAAATGAGGGAAAAAGGGGCTTTGGGGGGTTGGGGAGGAGGTTCCCCATGGGAAAAATACACAAAAAAACCCCAAAAACCCCAAAACAATGCAGATTTCCCCCAGGGAGAGGAAGGGAAGGGTGGGAGGATCCCATGGGTGAAGCTTCTGGGGTCACAGGGAACCTTCCAACCCAAACGAGAAGGTCCCTCCCAAACCTTGAGGTCCCTTCCAACCCAAACCTTGAGGTCCCTTCCAACCCAAACCACGAGGTCCCTTCCAGCCCAAACGAGAAGGTCCCTTCCAACCAACCCAAGGGGTTTGGGGTATGGTCCTAAGGAAGCCCAACGTCCCTCGGGGACCCAAGGAGAAGGAGGTGGGAAAGACCTGAGAAGAACTTTTGTGCTTCTCCTTCCCTCCCCATGACTTTCCCCACCATCTCCCCCTTCTCCTTCCAACCCCCCCAAGGTCCATCTCCTCTGGGGGGGACCCCATGAAGCATCCAGAAGTTTGGGGGGAACAGGAGAGCGGGGGCCGGTCCCTGATGCTGGTGGGAGGAGAAGAAACATCTCCGGTATCTCCTGCTCCCACCCACGCTCTGGTTCCTCCTTCTCCTGCAGCCAACGTGACCTTGGACCCCTCCACGGCTCACCCCAACCTTCTCCTCTCCGAGGATGGAAGGCTGGCCCGGGGTCAGCTGAGACAGCAGGACCTGCCGGACAACCCCGAGAGATTTGACTTGGAGCCTTGTGTCTTGGGACGTGAGGGCTTCACCTCAGGGAGACATTTCTGGGAGGTGGAGGTGGGGCCTGGAGGCGTCTGGGCCTTGGGGGTGGCCCGAGCTTCGGTCAAGAGGAAGGGAACCTTGAGCTTCACCCCCAAGGAAGGGGTCTGGGGGTTGGAGGCCTATCACTCCCTCACGTCCCCCCGCGCCAACCTGCGCTTGAACCCCCTTCCCAGGAGGATCCGGGTCTCCTTGGACTACGAAGCGGGGCGGGTGGCCTTCTTCAGCCCGGATGACGACGTCCCCATCTTGGTTTACTCCAAAGCTTCTTTCAACGGGGAGAAGGTCTTCCCCTGGTTCAAGATGGGGATGGGGGCTCGTTTGCAAGAACTCAACCAAAACCCAACCTCGGAGGACCAAGCGGTGGCCGGGCAGCTCATGTCCCCTCTGGATTGGGTAGGGTTTAGGTTTCCCCTCCGGATTTCTCCTGGAGTTGCCCGTCCATGAAAGGGACCATCTCCTGGGTGATGCCAAGATGGCGCCTGAGGAACCGGCGGCTCTTCTTCCTCCACCGGGAGCTTCAGGACGAGGAGCTGGGCCACCAGAAGACACCCCTGAAGGAGAAGAACCAACCGGGGGGACATGGAGGGGTTTGAACAAGGCTGGAGAACCCTCAGAACTTCCAGAAGTTTCTTTTCCGAGTTTCTTTTTGCCTTTAAAGGGCCGAATCCTCCCCTTTTCTCTCTCTTTTCCAAAGAATTTTCCATCTGACCACCCGGCAGATCCAAGGAGGGGTGACCTTTCTCTACCCCCTTGGTTTGGGCCTTGGTGTCTTCTCTCCGTCTCCATTTCTCATCTTTATTGGAAATAAAAGACCGTTTTGGGTCGGCTTCTCCACTTTCCGCCTCCTCACGCATCCATTTTCCTGGATTTCTACATTTTTTGGGGGTCTGGGAAAGCCACCTGAGATGGGGGACACCTGGGTTCCCCTTTCCACCTTCTCCTGGTGGACCTCCCATGGGAGGGATCCAAACTTCACCTTATTTTCCTTCTTTTGGGGTGTTTTTTTTTGGTTTTGGGTTGGTTTTTTTTTGAAATTTGGAAATCTTTGCTGGAATTTGATGGAAATTTTCCACCTGGAAAAAAAAAAAAGAAGCCCAAAACAAGTTTTGTTCCTTTTCTTCTCCTAAAATCCATAGTTCAAACCTCCACGACGTAGAACGTGAACAATAACAATAAGAATAAGAAGAATAATAGAAAATAATAATAATAATAATAGAAAATAATAATAATAATAGTAAAACCAATAAAAATAATAATAGAAAATAATAATTGAAAATGACAATAATAGAAAATAATAATTGAAAAAATAATAATTAAATCAACCACAATAATTATAACAAATAATAAAAAATAATTATAATTTGAAATAATAATTGAAAATAATAATAATAGAAAATAATAATTGAAAATAATAACAACAACAATCACCACAATAATAATAACAACAATAATAATAGAAAATAATAATAATAACAATAATATAAAATAATAGTAGAACAGAATAATAGTAGTAAAAATAATAGGAAAATAATAATAGAAAATAATAATTGATAATAACATTCAAAGGAAATAATAATAACACCACTAACATCAACCACAATAATAACAATAATTATTATTAATAATAACAATTAAAAATAAAATAGGAATAAAAATAATAATAAATAAATAAATAAATAGATAAATAAAAAGATAAATAAATAAAATCTTGATTTTCCTCCTCCGTGTCTGTGTCCCCTCAGCAGGGGGGGCAGGGGGGGTCACAGTGGGGCTCGTGGCTCCCCAGGTTGTCCCCGGGGGCTCATGGACCTCCTCCCGCTGACGCAAAACTTGTGGAAAGACCAGGAAGGGGCTGAATTCATTAAAAATTCCGTTTTTCCCCCCAACCGTCCCCCAAAAACCAGCAAAAATAACCAGGGGAGAACGCTGAAAGGCCTAAATCTTTTTTATTTCATCTTAAAAAAAAAAACAAAGAAGAAGAAGATGGGAAGACGGGGGCTGGTGGAGGACAAGGCCCCGCTTTTTGGGGTGGAACCCCTGACTTTTTGGGGTGGGAAGAGGCCAGAAAGGCCAAGTGGGCCTTGAGGTCCTTCAAAAGAACCGGAGATGGAGGGGTTTTGGGGGAGGGGGGAGGGGAAAGGTTGGGGGTGGGGGGAGAACTTCAGGGGCAGAGTGTCATCTGGGAGCCCTCGCCCCACACCAGGAACCACGGGTGAACCTTCTCCCCTTCGAAGGAGGCTGCTGGGAACGTAAACATCAGGGCCTTCTTATCGGCGTCAAAAAAGGCCACCTGACCCTTCTCGTAGTCCAGGGCCACCCGGAGCCTTCTGGGGACCTGGATGTGGTAGAGCGGGAGGCGTTCCAGGGAGGTGAGAGCCCAAAACTGCCCCTGGCAGAGACCCATAGACCAGAGTTCCACCTCGGGGCCGGTGGAGGACTCTTCCTTCTTCTTCAGGGACTCCCTGGCCACCCCCAAGGCCCAGGAACCTTTGGGTGGCACCTCCACCTCCCAACACCACCTCCCCGAGGTGATGGCCTGGCAGCTCAACACGTAGGGTTCGGCGCTGGGCCCCTCGGCTGATGGGTCCTCTTGGGTGTCTTCTTCTTCCCACCTCACGTTCCTCCCGTCCTCCGACACCACCAGCTGGGGGTGAGCCGTGGAGGGGTCCAGGGTGACCTTCACTGGGAGGGACAGAGAGAGTAGGAGCCTCTGAGGAGACCCAAACCAGTTGGGGCTGGGAGGGTGAAGGGGGGAGGTCCTCCAGCTCCGCCACCCACCACCCGTGGCTTGGGATGTTCTGCCCTCGCCTCCCACCACCCCACAGGAGAAGACTCCCAAGGGAGCAAGAGGACAAGCCCAAGGGCTGGTGAGTTGGAGACCTTTCCCCTCCCGTTCCTCGGCAGCGTCTTCCCCAGAGGACCCTCCAAAACTCATCCCACCTTGGGCCCAGCCCCTTCCCCGCTCCCTCGCCTCCAGGAGGGGTGGACTTACTCTTTTCGGGCAGCTCAAACATCAGGGCATCTGAAGAAGGGAGAAGAAGAGATGTTACCTGCTAGAAGGTGCGGGTGGATGGGAGAGGCTCCTCCAGAGCAGTAGCCTCACCTTGGAAGGTCCTCAGAGTCTCCTCCAGAGGTGCATTTTTCTCCCTGAAGCCAGCGATTTTCTCTTCCAGCTCGGGGAGAAGCAACTGGGGCTGCTGGAAATGTTCCTTCTCAAACCTGGGAGGAAGAGGAGGGATGGAGAGACCTTGAAGGCCCCTAGGAGATGGGGTGCAACCACCACTTGGAGGAGCTGGAGCCACCTCCCGGAACCTCCACAATGGGTGGAGACACCTTCGCTCAGAGCCACGGGGTGAGGCCAAACACAAGGTCCCTTTCCCCATCCTGGGGGGGTGGTGGGTGGGTTAGAGGAGAAGCTCAGGAAGCCCCGTACCTGCTCAAGGTGCCTCTGATGTCCTGGAGAGAAGAGAGGGAAGAGGGAGACTCAGTCAAGGGGCTCTTGGCAGTAGAACATCTCCCGAAGCCTCAACGACGTGGCCGTGGCCCTTGGAGCAGGGGTTGGCAGCGCCACAGGCCAGAAAGTAGCCCGTGACCATGGGGGTGATGGCCCCCCATCTCCATTCCCTTCCCCTCTCACCTCCAAGAACTTGCTGGCTGGTTCCTGGCACTTCTCCTCCATCTCCTGGACGAAGGCGTCCAGGCGAGAGATCTCCTGGGTCAGGCTGGTGAGGTTGTCCTCCTGAGTCTTCTCCACCTCCCTCTCCAGGTCCTTGAGGTGAACCAGGAGGTGACGGGCATGGTCCTCCAGGAGGAGGCGCAACCCTTCCAGATGAGAGAGAACCCTCTGCCGCTCGGCTTCGATCTTCTCCTGCCCGGAAGAGAGGGGAAGAGGAAGGTGGAGAAGGTCACAGCAAGGTCCTACACCTTGGCCACACTCCTGGAGTCTCGAGTGTCTTAAATCCTTTTAATATATATATTTTTTTTTAATTTTTTTTTCTCTTTACGTTCATAAAAACAGGTTCTGCCTCTTATTTTTCTCCTCCAAGGAAGAGAAAAATCGGGCGGAGTTTGGTTCAGGTCCCTGGAAAGGAGCCCAACCCCAAGGATGGTCTCCAACACCCACCAAAGAGACATCCAAACCCCCATCCCTCCCCATTTAAAAAAAACCCCAAAACGCAAAAAAAAGCCCCTCTGAACCCCCCCCCAAAACCCAAAACAACCCCAAACCAAACCGTATTTACCAAATACTCCCAGCTTCTCCTCATTTCAGCCTCTCGAAACCCCAGGAGTTTGTCTCTCTCTTCCTTCAGGGTTTGCAGTCGGGCCTGGATTTGTCCCTGAGGGAAGGAAAAATAAATAATAAAAATTTATTTTAAAAAAATAAATAAATAAAGACACCCCCCCTCCCATATCACCTTTTTATGACTTTTATCATCTTTTTATGAGGTCTATCATCTTCTTTATGAGGTCTATCATCCTTTTTTATGAAGTCTATCATCTTTTTCTGAGGTCTATCATCATTTTATGAGGTCTACCATCATCTTTTTATGAGGTCTATCATCTTTTATGAAGTCTATCATCTTTTATGAAGTCTATCATCTTTTATGAGGTCTATCATCATCTTTTTATGAGGTCTATCATCTTTTTCTGAGGTCTATAATCATCTTTTTCTGAGGTCTATCATCTTTTATGAGATCTAGCATCGTTTTTTATGAAGTCTATCATCTTTTTGAGGTCTATCATCATCTTTTTATGAAGTCTATCATCTTTTATGAGATCTATAATCATCTTTTTCTGAGGTCTTATCTTTTTCTGAGGTCTATCATCATTTTCTGAGGTCTATCATCACCTTTATGAGGTCTATCATCACCTTTATGAGGTATATCATCTTTTTACAGCATCTCGGGTCTGGCAGACGACCAGTCGTGCCCCAGAGTTGGACACAAGCTGGACTTTCTCGGCGGGGAGGAAGGGGTTCAAGGTTCAGCTTCCCCCATCCCCCATCCCCCGCCGTAGGTTCTTCTGAGAGAGCAGAAGCACCCATGCGTGGCCCACCCTCCCCTCCCGTCCTTTCGAAACACGTTCCGCGGCAGGCAACCAAGAACGGGGGCCACCAAGAGAGAAAACGGGGGCCACCCAAGCCCACCTAGATGGGGGCGAGATGTTCCTCCACCTGAGGGGAACACCAAGCCCTTGGTGGGTGTTGGGCTGGCTCTTAGATGGAATTTAACCCCCCCAAAAAACCCTACTTCACCTTGTATTCCTGGAGAGCATCTTCCAGGGGAAGCATGGCGTGGGAGCGGTGGGCTCGGGACTCCCGGCAGACGGCGCAGAGGAAGGCTCCATCATCTTTGCAGAAGACCTTCAAGGGTTCTTGGTGCTTCTCACATCCATCCTTCTTCTCCTCCTCCTCCTCCTCCTCCTCCACCTCCTCCTCCTCCTCCTCAGCCGCCATCTCTCTTCTGGCCACCCTCAAACTCAACCTCTTGGCCACCTCCAGCACCCGGGCCAACTCTCGGCTGGGCCGCAAATCCTTCTCAGGCGCCGTCTCCCGGCACTGGGGGCAAGAGAAACCATCCGTGGACCATTCCCAGCAGCGGGAGATGCAACCCCGGCAGAAGTTGTGGCCGCAGTGGATGGAGACGGGGTCACGGAAATACTCCCGGCAGATGGGGCAGGAGGCTTCGCTGGGGAGCTGGGTGGTGGGGCTGGTGGGGAGAAGCCATGGGGCCTCCTCCCCGGCGACGGGGCGGCGGAGAGGACCACCACGGCGGGACGGGGCGGCTGCTTTCATTTTCCTCCCGGCGAGGAAATGAGGCGGTTCCTCAACCTCAACCTGCCCCTTCCTGCCCCCCAGCCACCACCCCCAGGGTGGGATGGTGGGAAGGGAGAGAGTGGGTGAGGCCCAAGTCCTTCCTCCCCACCCCCCAACCACCAAATCTCATCTCCCATGGGTGGTCTTCGTTCCCCAAACGGCTGGTGCCCCTGCTCCATCAGTGGTGCCCACCAACCCGTGGCAGGGAGGAAGGATGGAGCTGGAGAACCCTCCCAAGCTCTTCCCCACCCCGGGGGGGAAAAAGGGGGTGGGTTTTGGGGGCAGAAAAGGTGAGGTAGAGCATCCGTGGAGGAAGAGCATCCCTGCAGAAAGGCGAGGAAGAGGGTCCGTGGGGAAGGTGAGGCTGAAGAAGGTTGGGGGAGGAGGAAGGAAGAGGGGGGCTGAGGAGCACCCACAAGAAAGGGGGGTGGAGGGTCCCAGGGTCTTCCATCCCTCTGAGAAGATCTTATCTGCGCCCCCTTTGCCCACTTTTTGGTGTCTTCCTCGGCTTTTCACCCCCAGAACAGCCCTATTTTCCCCACCCTGGAAGAAGCAAATGTCCTCCTGCCTCCCAAAATTGAGCCTCCAGCTCCCTCTTGAGACCTCTCCGTTGATTACACACCTCTCTAATTGTAATTAACCCCCCCAAAAAAGCACCAAACCACCTCCAGGAGCTGAACCAGCTCCATCCACAAACTCAAATCGAATTTTCACCCAAGTTTTGCCCTTGAAGTTGAGGTTTGGGGGAGGTGGACCCCCTGAAGAACCTCACTGTTCCCTCCTCCGTGGTCTTGGTGTTTTTTGAAGACCAATTTGGGCGTCGTTTGGACCTTTCAGGTGATGTTTTACCCATTTTTCAGCGTTCTTCAAGGTCCCTTCCAACCCACTTTGGGGTGAAAAAATGGGAGATTCTGTCAGAGGTGGGGTTTTTTGGCATCGTTGGGTCAACGGTTGGACTTGATGTTCTTCAAGGTCCCTTCCAACCCACTTTGGGGTGACAAATGGGAGATTCCATCCAGGGACATGTGTCAGGGGTGGTGTTTTTTGGCAGCGTTGGGTCAACGGTTGGACTCAACGATCTTCAAGGCCCCCTCCCAACCCAGCTTCTACGATTCTACAAGGTTTTGGTGGATCACCATGGGGCTCGTTGCCACAGCTGGGGGCATTTATGGGGGCAAACACCCAACTGACCCTGCGAGGTGGGTGCAGGGGGAGCAAAGTGACGTTGGGAGTGGACAACCCACCGTGGGGAGGGGAGATTTCCATGGCTGGAAGGTCATTCCTGAAATATCACCTTTTTCCCTCCAAAAAAATACCAAGGTTGAGGGTTGAGGAAGCTCTTCCCCAACAAGGTGGGATCTTGGGTGAAGGAGAACCCGATTGGGAGGAGATGGAGGGAGGGGAACGGCCGGTGGCGGAGTTATTTCACTTACAGGGCGGGAGAAAATCCTCCTCCTTTTCCCTAAATTGCAGAAAAACTGGGAAGAAAAGGCAAAATTAAAGGCAAGAGGGGGACAATCGGCTGCTGGGCCCTGAACCGCGGAGGAAACGACATCCTGTTTAAAAAGAGAAGTGAAAACGGCCATAAAAAGTATTTATAGCAGGGGGGGAGGGCAGTTTGGGCCGAGAAATAAGGTTGAATGTCATTATTTTAATGCTTTTAAGAGGCCAAACCGTCGGCGAAGGGTGAGGGGGAGGGTGGGTGTGGTTTTTTTTGAGGGGGGGAAAAAGTAAAAAGCAATGAATAAATTTTAAAAAAGAAGTAAAAAGCAATAAACCACAGCTCGCTTTCGGCTCCCTCGGGGCAAGGAGCCACCTGTGGGGGAAAAAAAAAGAAGAAAAAGGAAAAGAGAAAGGTGGGGGGTGGAGCAGCCGAGGGGCGGAAAGTGAAGGCCGCGCCATTAATGGCGGCCGCTGAGAGCTTCCGTGATGAAGCCTCCTGCTCCATCTGCCTGGGCTTCTTCCAAGATCCCGTCTCCATCCACTGTGGCCACAATTTCTGCCGGGGTTGCATCACCCGCCGGTGGGAGGACGCCCGGGAGAACTTCCCCTGCCCCCTCTGCCAGGAGACGGCCCCCCATCAAAACCTCCGGCCCAACCGGGAGTTGGCCAAGCTCATCCAGATCGCCAAGAGGTTGAGCTTGAGGGCGGCCCAAGGTGGGTCCTGGGGGGAGAAGCTCTGCCAGAAGCACCAGGAAGCCCTGAAGCTCTTCTGCGAGGAGGACAGGACCCCCATCTGCCTGGTTTGTAGAGAGTCCCAGGCTCATCGGGCCCACCCCGTGGTCCCCATCGAGGAGGCTGCGGAGGAGCAGAAGGTGGGACGTGTCCTCGTGGTGGGGGAGGAGGAGGAGGAGGAGGAAGAGAAGGAGGAGAAGGAGAAGGAGAAGGAGAAGGAGAAGGAGAAGGAGAAGGAGAAGGAGAAGGAGAAGGAGAAGGAGAAGAAGGAGAAGGAGAAGGAGGAGGAGGAGGAGAAGGAGAGGTGGGGTGAGGGTGGTGGGATGGACCTTCTGGAGGAGGAAAAGCCACCAAGGGGGACCTTTCTTCTCCCCTCAGGAGAAGTTCCAAGCCCACGTGGGGCTCCTGAAGGACAGGAGGGAGAAGCTGCTGGGGCTGAAAGCAGCCGAGGAAGGGAAAAGCCTGGACCTCCTGGTAAGTGGCGGTGGCTTTCCCCTCTTCTCTTTGCGGTGGTCCCCTCTGGGATGGCCCTGGAGACCCACAAGGTGGGTCATGGGAATGTCTTCTCCATTTCCATCTCCATGGGGGTAAGGTCTGGGGAGCAACCACCCACCCCACCACCGTTTCTCAGGGTGGATTAAAAAAAAAACCCATTTCTCCTGCTCTTCACACCTCTTAATGGCCCAGGAGCAGGTGTTGGGTTCTACCAGGTCCTCCTTGACCTTCTTCTTCCTCAAAAGTGAGACCCCCTTCCCCTGTTGATGCAGGAACAGGTGGAAAAGGAGAAGCAGAAGGTGGCCTCGGAAGCCAAGGAGCTCCAGCGGTTCCTGGAGGGGCAGGAACGTCTCCTTCTGGAGCGGTTGGAGAAGCTGGAGCAGGAGATCAGGAGGAGGCAGGAGGAGAAGGTCAACAAGCTCTTGGAGGAGATCTCCTGCGTTGGCGAGGAGATCCGGGAGCTGGAGGAGAAGTGTCAGCAGCCGGCGTGCGAATTCCTGCTGGTGAGAATCCGGAGGGGACATTCCGATGGGATATTGGGCCAAAAAGCTCTATCCTGAGGGTGGTGAGACCCTGGACCAGGTTGCCCCATCCCTAGAGGTGGTTGAAGACCAGGTTGGAGGAGGCTTGGAGTAACCTGGGCCTGGTGGGAGGTGTCTCCCATCCCTGGAGATGGTTCAAGACCAGGTTGGATGGGGTTTGGGGCAACCTGGGCCTGGTGGGAGGTGTCCCCGCCCATGGAACTGGATGGTCTTTAAGGTCCGTTCCCTCCCAAACCCTTCTACAGTGGGTTTAGACCCATCATTTAGACTGAGAAGAACCTTGAGTTGGCCAAGGTCACCCACGGGAGGTGCTTGTGGTCAACTGAGGCTCCTTCTCTCCTCCTTTTCCCCTTGTAGGACAGCAGAAACATCTCGAGCAGGTTTGTGGCTCCTTTCCCGCGTTCTTGGCCACCTTCACGTTGTTGATCTCTGAGGTGGTGGCACCTCCAAAAGCCACCCGTGATCCCTCGTGCGAATAGGAACCGTGTAGACCTAGAGGAGAAAACCAGGAGAAGACCCCCCAAAAGGTCCAAGTAGGACGCTGAGGAGCAGGGAAAGACGTTGGATGGGGTGGTGGGACCTCCAGGCTTCAACTCTATCATCCCAAATTATTCCTGGAGGTCCAGGGGTTGACTCCCTGCCCCCCCAAAATTGCAAAAAATTACTATTTTGGAGGTTTGACCACTAAAGGTGGAGGTGTGAACTTCCACCCCATGTCCTCCTTGGAGATTCTCCTCGGGGGACACGGTCTGGGGCAGAGAATCCATCTCCAGGTAGATCTTCACGACCTGGTTTGGTCCGAGTCTTTGCTCTAAAGTCCGTATTTTGTCATAAAAATTGGGGTTGAGACGGGGGTCAAGGGGGGGGTGAAGGATTTTGGGGGAAGGGAAGCGTCAGGAGAAAGGTCCTTCTTCTCTTCCAGGTTGGAGAAGGAGGTTCCCCAGGAAGAGGGTGAGGAACCCAGAGACCTTCTGCCCCACGGTGTGGACCTCCAGGAGGCGATGACGAAATATCGAGGTCAGGGGGGGTCAAAGATGGGGGGAAATGGGAAGAAATGGGGGAAATGGGGAGAAATGGGGAGAAATGGAGGGGAAATGGGGGGGAAATGGGGAGAATTGGGGAGAAATAGGGCAGAAATGGGGGAAATGGGGGGGAAATGGAGAAATTGAGGGAAAATGAGGGAAGTGGGGGGTAAAATAGGGGGAAATGGAGGAAAATGGTGGGAAATGGGGGAGAAATGGAGGGAAATGGAAGGAAATGTGAAATGGAGGAAATGGGGGGAAACGGAGAAATGGGGGGCAAATGGGGAGAAATGGGGCAGAAATGGGAGCAAATGGGGAGAAATGGGGGCAAATGGGGAGAAATGGGGTGGAAATGGGGTGGAAGTGGAGGAGAAATGGGAGGGAATGGGGAGAAATGGGGGAAAATGGGTGGGGAATGGGTGGGAAATGGAAGGGAAATGGGGAAAATGGAGGCAAATGGGGGGAAAATGGAGGCCAATGGGGGGGGGGGATGGGATAAATGGGGGAAAATGGGATGAATAGGGGG
>BJBW01014897.1:0-12415 GCA_004320125.1 Scolopax mira
CTTGCTGAGGATACACTCTGTCCCCTCGCCCAGGTCATTTATAAAAATGTTGAACAGGACTGTGCCTAGTATTGACCCCTGACGGACACCACTGGTTACAGGCCTCCAACTTGAACCTGCTCCATTAATTAGAACCCTCACCTCATTAATTAGAACCCTCATTAATTAGAACCCTCATCTCAGACTTTCCTCGTATTGGAAGGCTTTTAGGACTGACATTGAAACTCCAAATCACTAACTGTTCTGGAAAGGCTTTTAGTGAACAAGATGAAATTTCTGTCATTTGTAAGGTCTGAGAAGGTTTTTCAACTTCAAGGAAAAGTAATTTATCCAGCTTCTCTGACACTTATTTTTACACACAAGCCCTAAATGGCTATTTTCAACTCTTGAACTGTGACTTGGTGAGATGGTGTGATCTATATTACATCTGCTGGAGCAGTACAACAACAAACATCCTTTATGAAATCTTGCTCGCTCCCACCAGCCAGATACCCTACTTTAGATTTCACACATTTTATTTTTATACCTCAGCGTTCAAAACACCAGAAGGCAGGAATTTAGCCTGGCAATTATTAACTGATATGCTACACCCTGATATAAAATCAACTTGCTTGCTATATCCTTTGTAATTGTTATTTTACTCAATGTACTGGCTGTGGGGGCTGCAGAGTCTAAAAATTAGTTTCTATCTCCTCTGACCATTGTGTTTGTCAGTGGTCTGTCCTCTTTTCACCTCTTTTCAGGGTGAAACACATCCACACACAGCCGTGTCAGGGGTTGTGCAAGAAGAAGATTACAAGGGTGGATCCACTTGTTTTGATCTCCCAGCCTCCTGCTTGCTCTTTTTCCAGTTCTAAGCTCTCATCTTTCTCTCTGCCCCCCTTTTTTTCTCTTCCTTAAATTAATAAATTAATGTGCTTATCTAGCAGCCACCACTTGCAAGGAACCAGGCTTCGATGCTCTTGAGAGTGAGGAGATAATTTTTAACTCTTGAAATGAACATGAGCACTGGAAGAGCTGGTTTGTGACAGAAGGGTGGTGTGACGAGGGATGAGGTTTAAGTCAGGTCTTACTATCACTAGACCCCAGGGCACTGGCTAATCAGTAGGCGTGTAGTTGTATTGGAAAAAATGTACTTTATGATATTTACGTATGTATCTGAAACATTTGGTTGCAGTGAGACATCAGAGAGACTTTGTGAGCCACTGGTGTGTTGCATCATCGCAATTAATAACAACCACCATGAGATTGCCTTCCAGTGAGTGCAGACCCCAGTGTGCAGGAAGGAATAAAATACATTATACTTATGCTCTTCCCAACACATAAAGTAAGATAAGTATCAAGATACATGTCAGGCTTCTTTCCTCACTCAGCATACTCTTTTTCCTAGAATTCAACTATCGGAATGCAGTTCCTCCAGCTGGCATGTATCTGGATATTCTTATATCTAAGAATGCAGATTCACTCATTGTGAGATAGTAGCTTTCTCCTCATAGGATAAGAAAACACTTCTGGAATAAAGAATACCAAACCCAAACTCAGTTCATAATGTAAACAACAGGTCTTGCACTTACTACACTTGTTAGACATCCTGTCTAGAATAGGATGGCAAATTGCCCAAGGCTTTGTTTACGCTGGCTCGCAAAAAAGGCTAGTAAAAAAATAGAAGACAAACTGGTTTCTACCATGATTAGTCCAGTCTGCAAGGACTAAAATCAAACTGTTTAAGGCTAAGAAGCAACAATAACAACAACAAAGCCAGCATCTACAACCCAGAGCCAGAATTCAAGTAATTCGAATATTGAATAAACAGGGGAGGGATCCTAAACAAAACCAAATTTCTGTTCAAATATCCATATTTCAGGGTTAGTTTAAAGAGCAAAAGATTGGTTCACAGTCTCCTACCAGACGCTAAACTAGAACTGCATGAAGTGCATACATACATCAGCGTATCAGTGATTACCAGCATATATTCTTAGGTCAGAATGGCATTATAGCACATATTTTTGTTCTTATCAGAAGCGGGAAGACAAAACCACTCTGCCTTTTCCTCACCCTGCAGTTAAGAACACCAGATGAGAATCTATTAGTCTACAGACTAAACAATGCATTCTATGAAGTATTATTTCATTTTCTTTGGGTGCACTTTTTTGCTTCCACCTGGTGTTACCTGTGGCATCTTTAGACTGTAAGCTGGGGAAAGCAGGGACTGGCTTTTTCTTTGTGTCCTTGTAAAGATCAGGATAGCAGGATCTGAAACCAGGTCTACTAAATGTTATGTGAATTCAAGTCATGACATATAAAAATTCTGTATTTTTCATTACAAACTGACTTAGCTCCAACATGTGCAGTTGTTTTAAGGGATTTTTAAGTTGAATTTAGCATTTGAGTATTTTGGTTATGACAATTAAATATTTCCTTTTATGTGATCTTATTGAATTACACTGATGGTCATGAAAGTTTAAAGAAGCGTGAAAACCTTAGTATTGATGTTTTTGGAAAGTAATGCTGTAACACAGCCTTTCAGCATGCGTCTGTCTGTCTGTCTATCTGTCTATCTGTCTGTCTTGGTTTTCCCTTCATGCTGATAGGAGCGGACTTGCCAGAATGTCTCATTGCTCCCTTTCTGGCAGCAGTTTCCCTGCAGGGAAAGAAGGTTAGGGTAGGGATGAATAAATGGTGGGAATTCAGATGTCACCCCAATTCTGGCTGTAGACAGGGAGTTGAAGAGCACTCCTGAGGCACAGGGTATAAACACAGTCAATGCAGCCAAGAAGAAGGCCTTAGGCAATAACTGACTTTGCAGCTCTGTCTCATCTCCAGGTTTATAACTGGATGCCTTCTGACGTTGCTCCTTTTGCTGTGTTACTCCTCTTATTGCTAAGAAAAAGCTTTGGTAGTTCTACGAGACATTTCCAAACAACAGATAGAACATTATATGTAATGGCCATGTGCTGCTTGGTCCACTGAAATTAACTATTATGAATCTTGACTGTATTCCTTAAAACATGCCACCAAGAGTAAGTATTCTATGGCCAGTAACCCATAAACAACAGAACTGAATTTCTCATTTACCAGGTATGTTGGACTAAATTTGTATCCAGTGCTCTGTAACAAAACACAGCACATAAAGTAATCTTCTGCTTTGGAACAGAAATACAACACACTATACACAGCATATAATTTAATCACTCTTAATTATGGCATAAATGGTTGGAGGTGAATGCCACCTAGACTAATACTAATTATACACCTTGCACCTTTATGAAGGTACTGACTGAAGTACTTATCAGCCACGCACACAAGCAATTTGCTTTAAGTCACACAATGAGTCAGTGGCAAACAAAGGAGGGGAAACAAGGTCCCTTTATCTCCCAGACTTAAGAGTCCAGCTTTTTGCCAGCAAGAATTAAAAAACATTTTTCATACCTCACAGCAATAAAGCAACTTTTTGTCAGTTGTCCGGTGTGTTTTATCAGAGTTGTAGCCTCAGCCTCACAAGATATTAAAAAGTTTTGTACAAGTAAGTACAGATATATATATTTATTAAATATGGTAAAATGAATGAAAGTCTTATAACTCCTAAAGCAGTCTGGTTTTACTGCCTCTATACATTACCAAGGAAAAGGGGACTACCCTTAAAAGCACACATTTATTGGGTAAACCTCACTATTTTGTGTGGCCTTTAGGTTTGCTGCAGTCATTTTGTACTACAGTTTTATGGTTCTTTAAATGACCACTGGGTGTCAGAGTTATCAACAGTAAACTGTATGCATGGAGGACTTTTTCAGGTTTATTTCAAAATAGACTCATATAATCAGAGATAATACAAATTCCTATACCCATAATATTAATAGCCACCCCCATTCCAAGATGAGGAAATAATTTCCTCGATAAAAAATAAAAATTGGTACAGAGTTCAGACAAACTGCTCTTTTAGAAGCTATAGCAAAGTAGAGATTTGCCTTTCAAATTAGTCTACAGGTAAGATTCTGTCTTACCGCATGTTTGTGAACTGAGTGGAATCAAGCAATTTTAGTCTTCATGGACCTGAGGAACAATTTCCATTGGCTTTCTTTTCCAAAAATTATGTGACAGGAGCATCAATTATTTCCTCTTCATTTCTTAAGAAACACATTCACTCAAAGAAAGCCTAAACATTCTAGCAGTACACACAAAACTATAGCCTTACCCTTCAAATCCCAGCTCTCAGAATCATGCAACTAGCAGATGAAAAGGAGTTTTAGGCGGGGGGGGGAGTATTTAAATTAATTTTTTTAAATTTAAAAGTAAGTTTATGCTCTTCATCACAAAAAAAAAAAAAAAGAAAAAAGAAAATATGACCCCAGTATAATCATTGCCTATTCGTGCCTATTCTTTTTGGCTTGTTTCACTCCCACACATTTATACCTTAGACCGTAGACCGAGAGTACTGGAGAGCTGTTCCATGCATCCGAAGTGCAGGCAGCACCAACTAAATTATTTGCAATTATACAGGCTAACATAGTACATAATTTAAATTGTGTAACCATTAAACTTTAGACTCCCTATACTCTGAATGAATACCATCAGGAAGGACTGGCATGGCTGCAGACGCTTGGGAGGGGACACAGTGGGCAGCCCAAGTGTGTCAGGACAAGCAGGGTGATGCTCCCAAGCACCTGGGGTTGCCAGGATGTCTGCAGGATGCTCAGGAAGCCTCTGGAATATGGATGTGAAGGGAGCAGGGACCCGAGACCAGTCAGGGACTCATCTTTGCAGATCATTCTGGACAACAGAGTTATTGGGATCTTTGACAGACCTGTAAGATGTGAAGAAGGAAGGAGGAAGCTATTTCCTGGTGTATATTGGAGTCTGACTTTTAAAGACTGAATGAAGGAGCGTTGCCCTCATTCCAACTCTGTCCCCACCAGCCGGGCAACTTGTAGCTGTTGCTACATTTCAAGTTTTCTCATTTCCTAGCTTTTCTTATGCATCTCTGACTTTAGTTCTCTGGAGAGAACTAAAAACAGGAGCAGAGAACTAAATCACTGAAAATCAGGCTCAAGAGAAGCACCTACAGTTCCTGGCCCTGGTTCAGGTGACAGGTAAGAGATACAGGCTGAGACACGGGCAGGTGAAACAGAAATGCCAAAGAGGCACTGTCATAAGGGATGTGTAACACATGGCAGGCATCACCCTCTCTCTTGTGCACTATATTTAGGGCCCCAGATTGCCTTAAGCAAACTACCCTGCCCTGCCCAGCATTTTCCAGCTCCTCCATTTCAGACACATGCTGCCTGATCATCTAAAACGACCATCTCAGTTAGAAATCTATTCTTTTCTTATTTTTTTCCTCTAACCTGTTTTCAAGTCCAGATGTACACAAAAAGGCACACTCAGAAGAATGTAAGCATTATCTAATACATAAAAGATGGATGCAGAGAGGAAGAGAATGAAGCTGTTATTCATGCCCAGCACGGCACGATAAGAAGAAATGGGTGTAAATCACAGGTGGGAGGTTTAGATTAGGCATTAGAAGTGGCCTTTTAGCAGTAGGCATAGTTAAAGACTTGAATAGATTGCTTGAGGAGGCTGGGAAGGATTTCAAAACAGGGCCAGACAAATATTTATCAAGTATCATTTCAGGATACACATTGGCAGACTGGAGCAAGGAACGGATTGCTCAAATTCCCTTCTAGTCCTGTTTTCCTGTGGTTTTATGATTCAAGGATTTCTAATGCACTGTCTTCCACCAAGGATCGATCTTAAACAAATCTCATGATCTTAAAACACTGCCAGAAAAAAAAAATAGGAAGGATATTTTTTTTAATTAACATTATTCTGATTCCCTCTCTCCTTACTCAAAAAGGCCCTCCCACTTTTCAACACATTCAACTGCAAAACTGAATAGAGTCAGAAAAATACTGAAAGCTTTGTACCAGCAGCACCGATAATGCTGCAGCTACAACACAGCAAGCAAAGTGAAATCTGTATTTCTTTTGACCAAGTTCTCACCCCTTATACCCTTCTCTCCTCCTCCCACCCCAACACAATACCTAATTTTCTAAATTACTGCAACTATTATGCACACTTTCATTAGCATAGCAGGTGCAGTTATTTAGACCATTAATGTCCTAGCAGTAGTCTAAGTTGGGAGTGACCCCACTGCAAATCACCAGTTCAGACACAGGAGGTGAATGGTGCTTTAAAATACAGCTGGAAATCTTCCACTGTACCCAAACAGGACTTGGTCCAGGGTCCTCGTCTGAAAGCTGCTTCCTTAACACAAGTCACTTGAGTTGGAGGCGAAAAGCGTTACAGATTAATTCTGGTTTGTGCAGAAAAGAGGCTCTTTTCTTCCAGCTGGAGTCAAAAGCTGCCAGCAAGCATCAGCAACCTATTTGGAAATTTTGGACTGACTCCTCATGTGATTTGACCGTGGACTTTTCCTCTTCTTGCTATTGATTAGTTGTATGAAGTCAGTTACCAAAACCTTCTCTGATTCAAATTTATTCTTTTCTGTCCTTTCCCTTCACAATACTGTGCCGCTATTTGTATTCCCTTTCCCCTTCCCAACACTTCTCAAGAATAACTTCCTTTCTACTAGTTTGAAAGACTGATGTTAACATTAAGAAAAAACGTACAATAGAATGCCCCCTATTCAACCTGTTCTGTTTATGTTACCTTCCCATTTTGTCTTCTCTTTCTAACCTGTAAGCTTACTGGGGAATGGACAGATATTCGTTTTATACTTGTACTAAATATCTACAAAAATAGCATTCATTTTGCATGGGCCTATGGGGAATACTGGTACCTGGATGTTAAAAATACTGTCTTTATGTACTTTGAGTTATGCAATGTAAAGTAATGTCAGATTGTGGCTACTACCACATACCTTCCCAAGGAAACAGAAAAAATAACCTCCAGGAACTCTTCCTGAAACATTGCAAAAAAAATATGAAAAACAGGAGACGCCAAAAGGACAGTATGATACATCATATTGAGAATGCTCCTGTGCTATTCACAACCTGACACATCAAACCATCAAACCACACCAACAATTACTGAATATAACACTGGCCCCCAGTGTTTGTTTGGTGTTTGCATCACCTGAGCTACATATTCTGGATAACTTTGGGTGAGCTACCTGACTTATTACTCACATAAGCCTATAGTTAAAAGTAGGATATGACCACACAGCTCCGTGCAGCACTCCTACCAACTAAATCCAAAACAAGGTGCTGTATAGGTGTGTCATTGGGGTGTTCCACTCCAGCTAATTAGTGCACAAGTAGCTGGGAAGCCAGACTAACACGGGAGACCTGTGGCTACCACAGCCCCAACACATGGTCCAGTGTCCCTGGGGGAACTGGAACGAGGAAAAGGCCAAGTGTTAGACCCATCTCACTTCAAAGTCTTTAAAAAATAGACTTTTGATGTTTAGGTAGAACATACAGGTATAAAGGTAAGATCTGCTTCTCTTTTAACTGGGACCTCTTTCAGTGGGATTCTGGTCCAGCTGGACACAGTAGTCCTTCTCAATTTCTGACACCTAAGCTGTTCTTTTGCAGAGCCACAAGAATGGCAACATGAAGTTACAAGTTGGGTCTCCCATTGTTGTTGATTAATTACATCTTTCAATAAATGCTAATTTGCTTCAATGAGCCCTACTCGACCTCACTCCAATAAGAATTACCAAAGTAATGCACAGAAGCCAGTAGAATTAGATGGGTGTAATCTACTCTTAAACCAACATAAATCTCATTTAAGTAAACAAATAACAGGCCCAATAGATCATCTACCTGAACTTACTAAAATAGAAATCTATACCAAATATTATTTAGGATGATCACCATGGGTCATACCCGGTGAACCTCATTCTGATTTTACTTGTTCTTCCTCACATAAAACTTCTGTAGTGCAAAGAGAGTAGGATTAAGACAAACAATTCCATGGAATCATTATCTTCCCACCACAAACACAAACCAGACACGCGTAAGAATAAAAAGCCAGTTTGGCAAGATAGCATGATGCCAAGTCAGGTCAGTCAGGTTATAATCATTTCTAATTAACACTCTTCCAAATTTCAGTGTTATTTATTTGCATGTCAGTGTCACTCAGAACAATACAATATTCTTTCCTGGCTATGAAAACCTCTAAAAAACAAAAACAAAAGGAAAACTTGCAGCTTGATCTGTACAAATAGAAATACAGTCTAATGACAAACAAAAATTACGGGTGAACTTGACAACCCTGGAAGAAAACATCTTTAGAAATTAGAAGACTGATCTATGTCCACTGATCAAGAAAAGCATAAATCATCAGAAGCTGAATACCACTGAAGACATGATTTCTTTATCTTATCTCGATTCTGTTTATCCAAGCAGTAAAACTTCTATTTTCTGTTGCCCTGCCCCTGAAAATGCTCCCTTTGGAAATATGGAGTGGCCTGTTCCCTAAGGATTACAAAGGCTCAATGTAAAATTCATCAGGCTGATAGCAGGCTTCATTAAAAAATTAAGTATTTTAATTATGTTTGGAAATTACCTGATAGTGCAATAACTATGCAATATTATTCAAGAAGACTTGTTTCAAAAGCAAGTCATGGAAGCAGTTCTGTAGACAATATGAATCTGTCTTGACTTACTGTATTCAGAGTATCTGTAGCTAAAAAAATTCAGACCAAATATCATAGGGTTTTTTACTTATATTAAATTATTTATAATTTAAAATAATGTTTATAGGTATACATGTTATATTGGAAAAAAATATAAAACTATATAAAGATGTTGAAAGGCATAGGTAAAATTGTCTTTCCCATGACAAACTTTAGAACATATGTAAAGTAGCATAGTCTTATTTTTCACATGATAGGAGGCATTTATTTTGTTAACATTAATTAATATTTTTGAACAATAGTGATCAACAAATAAACTGTAAGATACCATGAGCCTTTGGAAAAGGATCTGAATAAACTCTTCTGGAAATCATACTGTAATGTTTAAAGGTCATCAGATCACATGGGTTTAATATCTTACCATTTACTGTTGGCTACAGAAGGAGTAGCAGGAGTAGCAGCACTTTCTTGCAGGAGTGTCCTCGTGAGAGTTTGAGATCAGACTTTGACACTGTGGGCCATGACTCCGTTTCCCTCTCCTGCATCTCAGGCCAGGAAAGTTCTGGAACAACACTCTCAAGGATGCAGAAGTATCTTTATGCTGGGTTATTGGTGGCATCTTGTGTTCTTTATTATAGTAGCTGTTTGAAACTTTGTAAGACGTTAAGTATGAGAAGTAGCACCAGAGCTGATGTTCCGGAAAACAGTGACAAATGACTTGAAGTGGTGAAGATTTTTTATGATGTAAATGTATGGAGCCACATGAAGGCATCTTTATTATCTAACTTCATGGCTCTTTATTTCTTGTGAAAATACTATAAGGATGGAGAAGCTTGTGTAGAAAGTTGGGTTTTAAGCAAAGACACAGTTGCAACAGAAATTAGTAATCTCCCTTAAAAATAAGGGGCACTTAAATAATAATGCAATGACATTCTTGTGACGTTAACTTTTAATCTCTCATCCAAAGCAAATAAGATAAGTCTGGCAGTTAAATGCAGACTTGGGAAAGCCATATATTCTTGATTAAGAAGGAAAAAAAAAATATTACTGAGTAATCCCAGGGATCCAAGGAACTATTCACGAGTTTAATGTTAAAATACAATCTGCTGGTGACTACGTAATGATTTCCCCTCTCTGCTCATTCCAGAGTGGATATGAGATACTACAGCCTACATGCCCAGTCTTGACTTTTCAGTTCCAGATGTAAAAGCTTGTTGCAATACAACCCTCTAGAGAAAACAGGGGAAAAAAAGAGAAAAAAAAAAAGCAGAGAGAAAGGATGAGCGTACATGTCATTCTGGGAGAGGCAGGGCCTAATTCAATGGCAGGGCAATAGAAAGTGGCGCTTTACCCTGCTCAGGGTTAGGCTCCAGGAGCTATGTGGGAGTTGGCAGACACAATTAACAAGCCTGGAATAACAATTGCCTTGAGAGCTAGCAAGAAGTAAAAAGCAGGGGAGCGGCCCTCCAGTAGGAAAAGTAAAATAACTGCAACAATAGAAGGATAAATCTAATCTTGCACAAAAACACTGATAACCCATCTGAGCCCTGGACATGAAACCCACACACTAATATTAAGGAACACAGGCTACAGGAGACACTCCAAACAACAGGCTTAGAAAGCCCCAGGGGACAAAATCAGTGCTAGGCTTTTCCGCAGAATACCCGCCAGCTCCTGCTGCACACAACAGTCAGAAGGGAATTTAAGAGTAAACATTTATGCCTATCAAGATGTGGAGGGGAAAAAAAAAAAAGTCCAAGCACACTGTTATTCTGCCCATTGCAAGTGTGGAAACATCAGTCTGGAGAAGAGGAGGCTCCAGGGAGACCTTATTACAGCCCTCCAGTCCCTAAAGGGGGCTACAGGAGAGATAGGGAGGGTCTCTTGATTGTGGAGTAGAGTGATAGGATGGGGGTAATGGTTTTAAACTGAAAGAGGAGAGATTTAGAATAGTTAATCAGGAAGAGAAATTCTTTCCTGTGAGAGTGGTGAGACACTGGAACCGGTTGCCCAGAGAAGCTGTGGCTGTCCCATCCCTGGAGGTGCTCAAGGCCAGGTTGGACAGTGCTTTGAGTGACCTGGTCTAGTGGGAGGTGTCCCTGCCCATGGCAAGGCGTGGCACTGGATGGTCTTTAAGGTCCCTTCCAACCCAAGCCATTCTGTGATTCTTCGATCTCCTTGAAGCAATGACATGGTGGCCTACCATCTTTCCAAATCCTGGCTACACATAACTTCCTAAGATGTCTGAAAATAACTGATATACCATGCATACACAGCCAGATTTTGCAGGCTGATATCGGGCACAGTCCCAGACAGATAAATCATGCAGGCAAAGCAAGTCTGACATCACACTCAGAGCATATGCAATGTTGTCTTGTTGTACATGCTCAGAGAAGTTGTCAGTAGGTGCAAGTCTGGCATCAGACCTTCTGCACAAGGGTGTTTTGCCTGCCCACACAGAGAAGTCTGACTTCGGTATCCTGCACATCCAGAGAGACACCTATGACAGCAAAAACACAGGGGAAAATCATGCTCTTCCTATGAGAAATTGTACTGACCATATACAGCCGTGAGACATCATCCTATATTAAACAGAACATTCCATATCACATGGGATCACTAGCACTTTCTGATGTTTATTTTGTTACCCCACCACGCTGTGATTGCCCAGAAGAGTGCAGAGGTCAACATCGGTGTACGTACATGAATTTGGTGGACAGAAGGCACAGTGTGATTACCTAATATTTAATTAGGTTACAACAATAGCACTAATGCCCTCCCCCTTGCCACATGAGCTCATCTGCAAGGCAACATGATGTTCTTACTGAAGCTTTGAGACATAGTAACCCCTGAGACATGACAATTATCGAGTCACCAGCATTTCCCCCCCCCCCCCCCCCATATCACAAGGATTCTTCTAGGAAGTGTATTTATAATTGCTGCAAAATTAAAGTGGGGCTTTGCAGGTCACTGGTTCGAGCTCCTGCTCCAAACAGGGCTACCTTCAAAGCTAAACTACGTTGCTCAGCGCTTTGTCCAGTCTAGTTGTATCTCCATGGGTGGAAAGTCCACAGCCATGGAACTTGGAACGCATTCTAGTACTAGACCTCTCACTTCAAACTTCTGTTTTCTTATGCACAGTTGGAATTTCTCTGGGTGCAACTTCTCACTTTTGTCTCTCATCCTGTTGATGCACACCTCAGATAGAGACCTTGTGCCATTTTGTCTGTAACTCCACCAGGGAAGGTGAACACTATAATTAGATCCTGGTGTAGCCAATCCCACTTCCTCATACATCATGTGCTTCAGCCCCTACCACCTTAGCAGCCTCCACTCAACGGGCTGTTGCCAGAGAACACAAAACTGGACAGTTGACATCCAATGTGACTTCACCAGCAGAGCAGCTCATTCCTGCTGGAGATATTGATAATGCAGCCCTTGTTGGTGTGGAACTTCCATGATGAACTTCTTTTGGCCACCAGGATGGCCAGGCCCTTTACTGCTGGGCTACTCCCAAGCCAGTTGGCTCTCAGCCTGTAGCAGTGTATAAGGATAGTGCATCCCACGTTTGGGACTTTGCACTTGTCTCTGTTGACCATCATAAGGTTCTCAGTGGCCCATTCCTGCAGCTTGACAAAGCTACTGTGAGTGGCACTTGTGGCCTCCAATATGTCAACTGACCTCCCCAGTCTGGTGTGGGAATGAGAAAGTTGGATATGTGCTGCTGAGCGAGAGCTGGGCAGGTGTTCTTGTGTTCATGGGAAGGAGACCTTGAGATTGATGTGTGTGTGGTGTGAAACAGATAGCAGTGTACCG
>BJBW01014899.1:0-24620 GCA_004320125.1 Scolopax mira
AAGACTGAGGCAAAGAAGGCATTCAGCAACTCAGCCTTCCCTGCATCATCTGTTACCATGGCACCCAATTCATTCAACAGCAGGCCCACATTTTCTCTAGTTTTCCTTTTGCCTCCACTAGAATTGAAGAACCCCTTCTTGTTGTCTTTGACATCTCTTGCCAATTTTAATTCCAAAGAGGCCTTGGCTTTCCTTGTTTCTTCCCTACATAGTCTAACAACATCTCTGTAAACCTGCCAAGCAATTATTCCCTTCTCCCACTCTGTGTAAACCTCCTTCTTCCACTTTAGTTTTTTCAGAAGGTCCCTGCTCAACCACCCAGGCCTCCTGCTTCTCTTGCTTGATTTCTTGCTCTTGGGAGCAAGAAATGTTCCTGAGCTTGAAGAAGGCAATGTTTGAATATTGCCCAGCTCTCGTGAGCCCCCTTGTTTTCCAGGACCCTAGCCCATGGGATTTCACCTAGCAGTTTCCTGAAAAGGACAAAGTTAGCCCTCTTGAAATCCAAGGTTTCAGTCCTACTTGATGTTTTTTGTGTGTTACCCACAATCCTGAACTCTATCTTTCCATGGTCACTGAAGCCAAGTTTGCCCTCAACCTTGATGTCCTCCACCAGTCCCTCTTTGTTTGTCAGTACTAGGTCCAGTAGTAAGCAGAGTTAAAGGCCCTTGATGCCATCAGTACCTTCATCCTGATGTGTCCACAATGCAGCTTCAGTGACTGAGGGTCCAGGAAAAAGTGGACTGCTGATGCTGCAGCACTTTCTCCAGACTGGGTGACAGTCTCCAGAGCCAAGCAAAAACCTTCTGCTTAATTTTTTTCCTCCTTCCTCCTCCCCACCATGAAAAACTGGTGGAGAGGGGGTTGGCAAAAAAAAAAAAAAAAAAAAAAAAATTGGAATGTTTAGCAGCAACTTATTGGCAGAAGGATCGAAACTGAGTTTGGAAAGTCAGCGGAGAGGCCACATACAAAACTTTATTCTGGGGCAAATATCTGTTAATCAGCCATAAATCCAGCCTCTGCTGGTGGGGAGGAAAGCTGATTTTAAGCATTACTTCTTACCCAATGCATTTCAGTTTTTATAAATTCACATTAAGCTGCACCAGGATGAGTTTTTCTCCGGCTACCAGTTCACTCTACCCTGGACACTGACATGCTACTGGGCTGTGAAGCAGTGGGAACAGCAGTTTGCTGGGAATTGCTTTCAAATAGAAGCACTTGAAAGAATGGGGACCAGGGATTTCCACAGTCTGTAATGTCCTGTACCAAATTCCTGCCTGTGACACAGACATGGGGAGAAGCCAGGAAAGACTGAATGGAGAGTGGGCAATGGACAGTTGGGTTTGCTGTGCCAGGAAGGAAGCAAAGCCACTGGCTGGCTGCTCCACTGGCCAGAACCTCCCCAGGATTCCCAAGAACATCTGCAGTTTTCTGCAGTTTTCATGAGGTTCCCCATCCTCATGATGGGGAGCTCTGGCACGAGCACCTCTCTGCTTTGCCCACAGAAAAGCAGGGCTGTGCATAGCAGAAGTATCTCAGATGCATCTCACAGATGACTCGGAGCTGGGGAGGAAAAGCCCACCCCAGCTGTGGAAGCAGCTCTGCCAGTCCACAGCTTGTGCTGGAGTGAGCGGGACTGGGGCTGGGTGAGCAGGCGAACGACCGAGCAACCCTTGCCTTGCACAAAGATACTCAGAGCAAACATTGGGTATGTGCAGAGCAGAGATCCCCATTGCCTGGGGTTACTGCCCTCCACAGCTGTGCAAAATGGAAGCTGGGTCCTCCCTTTCTCCAGTAATATCTGCTTTCCAAGAGAGGGCTCAGGTGCACTCGCTTTCAATCTCCTAACATTTCTGTGCTGGTCGTTCCCCTGCAGAGAGCTGTCACACAACCAGATCGAAGACCTGCCCAGTTTCCACCGATGTCGGCAGCTGGAGGAGCTGTGAGTAAAGTGATGCTCTTACTTGCTCAGGGGTAAAGGGCCTGATTTGGGCATAGAGACAGCTCCCAAACACAAAATTCAGCCTTCACCAGCACTGTGAGAGTTGGGTGTTATAAATCACTATTTGGACTGTGAGTGGACAGAGCTTCACGCTTTGCCCATGTGCAAATATGGAACAAAAATAGATCCCATGTGCATAGGAGTGTAATTCACTCAGGTCTTTTCAGAGGTCTCTACCACAGCAAACAGAAGTAGTACATGACAGCATTGAATTTTACTTCACTAACTCAAGTCCCAGTATGAGCTAATCAAGAATGGGGTTTACCTCTACCACATGTGCCTTCTGCTTCAAGGAGGGGTCCCAGACCATGGGTGCAAAGCAGCTCTTACCCACACTGCTCAGGGCCAGCCCTTCTGAAGGGAAGACTGATGCCTTCTTCATGTAGCATTTGAACTGGGTCTCCTCTGGGCCCTGGGAGGCACTTCTGTTGCTCTGAGACAGTTATTCACATTCAGTTCAAACTGCCTGGAGATCCGGTGCTATGTTTAAAATCTAACAGAAGTTCTTGGCCTTTTTGAGAAAAAAAAAATTATAAATAATAGACTCGTGATTTTTTATAGAATTCTGAAACATGTAAGAATAGATGTGTGGGAGCAGCATCCCCACAAAATACACTGGAGAGGTTGTCTCTCAGTAGTAGCCCAGCCTGGATGGCCAGACCATATCATTCAGGCTTAGCAAAACCAGAGATCAGGACAATGTGTGAAATCACATGCAAATGAGAGTTACATACCCCTTGTTGCCTCTTCAGGAGCTCTGAGGATGAAGTTGGTGCTGGACATATTTTTATCTGAAGTATCCTCCGGAAAATGTTTGAAAATTTTTTTTCAAAATTTTCTGAAAAACAAAAAATTCCAGAAAAAAAAATTTCTTACAAAATGAATATTTGGTTCCTTAAGCCCAAAGTTATCACTCTGTAAGCCCCACCTCCAGCAATCATCAGCATTCCTGCTGGGAAATACTTTGGAAAAAAGTCTGCTGGTGCATGGTGGTACAGCCTGGCATGGAAACACTGGCATGTGCCAGCTGCTGTGCTGTAACTGCCAATGTGCAGGTTCTTACCTGCAGCACACAGGAAGTCCCACGCAGCTAAACATCCCCAAATTCTTTTTCATGAGCTTGCTCCAATACCCCTTCCTCCCAAGCTCCACCTTTTCCCACTCAGTGGTCCTCTACCTGAGACCCTTCAATTTCTACACAGCTTCCCATGGCCCGCACTTGAAATCTTAATTAGATGTACAAAGAATGACATCTTGGTCACAGGGGGGCATGAGAAACCAGGGGTAAAGCAGATATGAGACCCTCACACCTCTGCCTCTGAAGCATGAATATGTGTCCAAGTACCAGCTGAGACATTACAGTCATCACATGCAAGTCCCTGTGTGAGAGGGATTTCTGAGCCAAGACCATTTCTGAGTCCGAAAGCAAGTCACCTACCCAACAAACATCCTAGAGAGTTGTTGTAGGTAGAGCACCAGCAGAGGCTGTCTCCCTTGCAGACGGTCACACATGGAGACACTGCTTCTGCAGGGCTGGGAATTCAGGGTGGGCATTTTGCAGAAATTTTAAAAAAGATTCACCATAGTTCCACCCTAGGAAAAAGAAAACTGAAAAACTCAGAATGTTTCCCACAAAGTGGATGCTTGGATCAGTCCGAGGTGTCTCTCGAGGGGTATGGGGAGTTCACAGGTCGGACAGCAGAGACTGTGGCCAGCTGTTACCCTGCTCCCACCCCTACCCCAGGGAGTGCAGGAGGATGATGGAAGGGAGATGTGCTGGGGCTGAGGCACATTATGAAAACATCCATGGAGGGTATGGATGCTGGGTTAGACATAATATCTGAATTTTTATTCATGAAAATCTGAAATGCCTTCAGTCCTCAACACCTCTTCATCATCACCAAGGCAAAGTGCAGCACATTTAGTTCTTCCTGAAGGGTCACACAGAGCACTTTTCTGACTCACTGGCTCCAAACTCTGCTCTTTTGCTCTGGACAAAGCAGTTTGAAGGCTTAGGGTGGAGCAGAGTGGGAAACCAGCATGGCTTTGGAGATAATGGGGCACCTTTAACCACTGCACATCAATGGCACTTTACTGTACCATGACAGAATCAAAAGGAGAGGCTGTCTGAGCCCTGGAGCTGTCTTTTTTTGCTCATCCTGTTTACCCCTTGACATGAGAGTAGGCCTCCCAAGCTTGAATGACAACTTCCACTGTGACAGTTTGCATCTGCTCCCATGCGACAAATGCAAAAAAAGGATGAATGTTGCTGCCAGCTATTTTCTCAAACCAGTCTCTGCTTTTCCAGTGGTCTCCAGCACAACAGGATTCATGAAATCAGAGCAGACACCTTTGTGCAGCTGATGGCCCTGCGCTCCATGTAAGTATTGTTGGGGAGGGGGGCGGGGCGGAGGCGTTTGGGCTTTTTGCTGGGGGAAAGTGAACTGTGAACACCCAGACAGGCTGATGGAGTTTCCCAACCCCACTCCTCCTGCCCCTGCTGGGAGGCTTTGCTGTCCAGTCCCTCTTCCAGTTTCTCTTACAAAAGAACAGGGCACAGACCTTTTCCCTGGCTTTCCTCCTGCATGCAGACACCTCCTTGTAAATAAACTTAGTACTGCCAGGATATTAAAGAGCCTCATTGAGTCCTCCCATATCAAGCCAACTGTACATGGCAGGAGACAGTCTAAGACTACCTTGGTTTGCCTTCACACACTGTTCCTGACCCTATCTGCCCTTGCCCAGGCACCCAGCAGCATGACCACATCACAGGTGCTCTGGCATTAAGGCATAAACTGTTTGCTGCTCTGAGGTTTATCATGTTAGCATAAAAGCTCCAAATTTACAGAAATGAACCCAAAAAGGAACCTTTCCCATTGATCTCATTAGAGGAGCTCCTGTGAGGCAAACTCTTCTGCCCTCTGTTAGAAACCACCCAAATACAGACCCAAATGCATTTGCCTCCAAAAAGCTGCAACAGGACAGAACTTGCTGACAACCAAAGGGCTACAGATCCCACTTTTGTTCACACTGAAGCCCTTGTTCAGGCCAGTGTCAGCCGCTTCACTGCCCTGCTCTTCACCCCTCTAACTGACACGTCCTTTCTTTGCAGAGACCTGAGCTGGAATTACATCCAGTTTATACACCCTGAAGCCTTTGTGACCCTGCGTTCACTCACCAAGCTGTAAGTTGTAGTGATATTTCTTTCATAGTGGGCAGGTACCTGAGGACCTCAGATGACTCCCCAAAGCTACACTTGGCATTTAGATATCAGAAGGCTGTAGTGTTGAGGCACATGTCTCAGTATTGTCCCCTGCAGACCAAGGTTTCCTGTCAGTATTAAAGGGATGGTGAAAGTGCAGAAGGGGCCATCTTCAAGATGCTCTCATCCTGAATACTTAAGCCTTCACTTTCTGATGCCTTCCTATCCACCTTAGATGCTTTATGAAAGATCAACATGATAGATCATTTCAGCAAGAATCATCGCAGACCATCTTTGCTGGCTCTGGACGGGTCACCAGTCCCCATGCCATCATGAAGAATCTTGGGTATTTTATGGGCTGGGAACTGCAGTCATGCCTGACCTACTACAGGTGAAGTGGTGGGGGAAGAGATACATAAGGCAGATATGTGCAGAGGTAGGTACCACACAAAGCTTTCAGTGCAGGTATTAACCTCTGCCCCTCATATTCCCCAGGGATTGAAGTATCAATCCATTTATCTCCACGGGATCCTGGTCCCCGTGCAGCACCCAGCCCCATTTCAAGTTCACATTTGCAGGATCAAGCAAGGCAGGCATCACGGCTCTCCAAGCATCTGCTTGGCTCAGATACCACTAGCAACAAAACCCTGACCATGGTCTCCATCTCTGCTTTTCTTTCATCAGGGACTTGACTGATAACCGACTGGTTACACTACCCCTGGATGGTTTGGGTGGACTGACCCATCTGAAGCTCCAAGGCAACCCAGCTCTTTCTGAGCCCATCACTAAGGAGAGCTTCCCCAAAATGAGGTACTGGTGGTGTCAGCTTTTTCACTTCTGGCACCCAGCATAGTCTGTATTTGCTTATTGCAATCAGCTTCCTGCTTTCCCTGCTTATCTCATGCTTTCCTCCATTCTTTCAGGCCAATAGGTTGAGGAAGCTTCATCTGCTGTTAATATACCCCATCTTTTAAAGTCTTCCATGGGAGATTGGTGATGCACTCATGGGCCCACCACCCCCACCCCAAACACACACACAAGTGGAAAGCATGAAGTGGGCCCAGCTCAGGGCTTCTCTCAATGGAAAACATTCCCAGAAGCCAGTGTTAGCTAATGACATCCAGCTTTCCTTCAGTAAACTCTGTTTGTGTGGCCATGTCTTGTCTTTTATGGATTAATGAGGAGCCTGAAGGGGTCAAACTGATCAAGACGAGGCTGCAAAAAGCTCAGAGCACAGGGCTGTGGGGCAGGCTCTGGCTGTCCTGACCCTTCCTTCGTGGTGGGTCTTCAGTGTGGCACCTGCCCTCAGGTTGAGGAGCCCATGGTCCAGATGACTCAAATTCCCCTGAGGTGAAGCCATCTTTTGTTTGTTTGTCTCCCTTGAAGCCAAGGATGCATGAGCTGATGCTCACACTCATCTAGTACAGGATCCCAAGGCTGGAGCTTCTCAAACTCATATACCCACTGCTGGGGGCACAGGACACTGCACCAACATTGGGCTTAATAGCTCATGTCCAATGAAAAGTGTGGAGGGAGCTCTCACTTCAGTCTGCCTCAGCAGTGGTGTGTGCAGGGCTTTCTCTCCTGACTTTTTTGACTCATCGTAGCTGGGATCTGCTCATGACTGTTTGCCAAACAGCAGGGGATCCCAGAAGTTTCTGGATGGTTTTCTACACCTACATCTTTCTACACCCAAGATGGCAGTCTTTTGTGTAAAAAGTTCATCATTTTCAGGAACTTCTCTCCTCTCCTCTAAAGTAGTTCCATTAGCATCTGCAGAGCTGGTTTGGATTTGTACCAGAGAGACTGAATCTGCAGTTGTTCATTCAACCACACAAGGCAATGGAGCCATTAACATTTCCTAAATTTTGGGGTACTGCCATGAAATTGTTTTATTCTTGGGGCATATGTCTGGAGGAATCATCAGAGACCAGTTCTTAGCCATCCTGGGAGGATCTGTACCTCCCCATCACCTTTCAATAATAGGATTTAATTCGGAGCTTATAACAGGAAGCGAGCTTGTATACAGAGTTTCCACAGCCTCCTGGGGCTCAGCCAGAAATGTTTGGGAACTTAAAACAAAAGCATATTTTCAGAATATAGAGTTTCACCATATTTACTGATCTTGTCAGAAGACCTTAATTGTCTGGAAAACCTGAGTTCCCTTTGCCTTCATCAGCAGCGTTCCTGACTTCCAGCAGAGTGGGAGTTTGCTGCCTTTGAAGAAAATGCAGCTGCTGACTGATAGCCTGGTATTCCATCCAGATGACATTCAGTTGCTGTTTAATTAACCTTGTAATACATGCTACAATTAACAACTAACAATCCTACTCTCAAGTAGAAATCAGACATATTAAAGTAACTTTCTGCACTTAGGAGAGCTGAGATTTCCCTGCTCGAGCTGGTGGGGGTGAGCCAGGCTCACCAAACTAGAGTTTGGAGGTGCCTCTCTGAAGCTCAGCAACAAGCAAGGGGGACCTTGCACTTGCTCAAGCTCTCAGGAAGCTTTTCACCTTGAACAAAAGAATGGATGTCCAGCAAAAAATAGCTTTTGTGTGAAAAAAATGAAGACTCTACATGCACATGGCATATTGCCAGAAGGCATGGGTAAAAGAAGCTAATTCAATCTAGGAAGAACTGCGGAAAAGTTCTTAGGAATTATCCAGGAACTTTAGTGCAGTTTCCACTGCACTGGTGTTTGACATCCTACTGATAAACAGTGTTTTAAGCGCCAAAATTGGGGCAGTGCAGAGACACCTAAGTCGGGTGACTTAGGTCCATGCTCTGTCCTACATGGAGTCCTTTCCACCAGAGCAAAGTCCTGTTCCAGAGTAACCATCACATGACAGACTGGCTTTTATCACATGTGGAAATTAAGCAAAAAGTACAAAGCAATGGAGAGTCAGGTCATGGAGGTGACACACCTAAAAGTTCTGCTTTCCCTCTTTTCAGAGTCCTCGAGGTACCTTATGCCTACCAGTGCTGCGCCTATGGAAGCTGCAGCAGCTTCTTCAAGATGTCCAACCAATGGGTGGCAGAAGACATGATCCCTGAGGAGGACAATGCACACAAGAGAACTGTGGAATTGTTTCCAGGTCATGCTGATAATCACTGTAAGTAAACTGGGCTGAATGGTGATCAATCCATGGGCAGGGCCATGCTGTGAGCTGGGATGTGGTCCTGCATTTGCAGGCGTGGTCCCACTGCCAGCCACGGAGTTACACCTGCCTCAGGGAAGGCAGACTGATCATTCTCCACCTATGGTGGCCAGCTGCTGTGAATGGGCTTCAATTAGTGTCCCTGGACAGAGACCAGATCTAGTGTGTCCAAACCTTCACAATCTAACAGAAAAATCTAGTCCTCAACAACACAGACACATTTGCTCATTTAGTCTTGCTGACTGCACCCAACTGAAAGGTGCATGAGGTTACATGGTCATTAGACTTCTGGGCAGTACAGAGCCTTTGGTAGGTTATTGGTCTTCGTTGCTACAACATAGAGAGGATAGACCCTAGGATTAATCTGAATAAGAGAATGAACTCAAAGAACTGTGATGTGCAGCTGGCTGGAGATAGAGAGACCTATGTCTGTGCTACTCCTGTGCACATACCCTGACACTACAGCAAAGGTCAGGATTAGGTACGAACAAAAGGACGCATGTGGGGACTACGATGAGCTCAGTACAGCGCTACCCTATGCAGGGCAGAAGTGGCTCCACAGTTGAAGATGAGCAGCCCATCCTGTCCAAGAGTCAATTTATTCTGTGCTCCAAAATGCACTTCTGCATTGACCTCCCTGAAATCTGTGGCACAAGGCCAGCAAAGGAGCACACAACTCCTGCACCCACAGTCACATAGCACAACAGCAGCTCCAGGCAGAAACATGGTGCGAGCCCTTCGTAAGGGAATCTCAGAATAACATGAAGAAAAGCATGAGCCCCTTTGCTTCCTCTATAACTGCTGGAGAGTGGAAAGAGCATTGCAGGATGCAGCTTGGATGCTGCCTTTGTTTATATGTTTGTGTAAATACAGAGGCCACATGCACTTCTGAGGTCTGAAATGCCCCCAGGGCAAAACCAGATGGTGCTGTGAGCCTGTAGGAGGTGGGGAGAGGGCTGAGTCCCTGGGGAACACTCCACTCACCTGCTCCCAGGAGCAGTGCACATCCAGCCACAGCAGGGCTCTGCAGAATCTTCTCCTGCATCCTAGTGGGATGCCCATGCAGGCAGGACTAGGTCTGGAGACAGACGTTGACCCAGAGCAGCTGGACACTGCTGTGTTAGAGCAGTGATGGGAGCCAGGATTACCCCAGAGACTTTAGGACACAGACAGTGAGTGAGTCACAAGCCCTGCGTCCCTCTCCTGCCGTCTGCCCTGCCCCGATCCTTCACAGACTTGAGAATAAGTTTTAACAGTGTACATAGTCCAGCCAGAGGCTAGCAAGTGTGATTCCTACCAGCGTGATGTGGCTCCTGGAAGCACGGTAGACTTGGTGGTTACACAGGACGGACAGTACAGAGAAGCCCTATGTTGCAGTCTTTGCTGCAGGAATTTCTTCTCGGCAGGGTTTTTCCATCATTAACACAGCCCATAATTTAATAGTCCTTGTGTATATCACTGCCTAGCAAATCACAGCATCTGTGAAAAGACCTGGCTTGTGCCAGGGCCAATAGTACTGTTTACAGACCTGCACTTGCTGGGAACCAAAGCATTTGATGTCTCAAAGGACACTCTCTCCTGGCCCTCTCAGCAGACTAATCCATACCACAGGCTCCCAGACCTCCAAGCCAGTCTCAGCCTCAAGGATTGTATGTATGTTCATGAGATATCAGGACGAGAGGGGAATGCTGACTGATTCTAAGATGTGATGGACAAGACTATTAGCAGCTCATAAAGGCTCACATTTTTGGATGTTAAAGCACTGGGTTTGTCTTGAAATATCAAATCACAGAGATGCAAATATGAAAAGCACAAGAACATCCTTCATTACTATGTGCAGCTTTTTCAGATGACTCTCATACCATTCAGCAATGCATGGTCTACTCTTGATGATAAGGGTTTTGTGATGCTTTTTTTACTTAACTGTTGCTTTATATCTGTCCCCAGTGCTTCCTTTCTGATGGCCACCAGTGGTATTCAGCTCTGTTAGATGAATCTTGTAGCACTTCCTCATTAAAGAGGAAAAAACCTCCCAGACATTCCTTCCATGTAAGAAATAAATTGGTCTCATTAAGAGAAAATAACTCAGGGCTCTGCCTCTGACAGGGACAGCCAGGCTCATTAGGATGCTTGGATGCTGTGTGAGAACTTGTGAGTGGGATGGGGCATGCTTCCAGATAGCCATGTCCTCTCAACCTTGAGTAGTGCTTCCAGCAAGGGACTGAGAAGTCCTTAACAAGTCTGCAGAACCTCACAGCTGGGTGGTAAAAGGTAACTTGTCCCAGTCAGCCATGTAGGGGTGAGAAATGGGTCCTGAGTGGCACAGGCCTGCTTCAGCAGCCAGACAATGCTGCCTCCTATACCCAGCAGCCATCCTGAGCTAAGCCCAGCACTCAAGGAACCATTGGACTCAAGCCACAGGGTGCATGTGGTGCCACCAACCCCAATGTCAGCTCAGCTCTTTACCATCCTCCCAGGACTCCTGATGTCTGGGAATCCCCTGGATACCACCCAAGTGTGTCCATTAACATCTAAGTAATGGCAACCTGAGGCCCAAAGTAGTAATTAGTGCACATCTCCTCACTCTGTCACCTTGTCACAACAGGTGATTTAAGGCCCTGTATCCAGAATTTTTGGTGCTTGGCGTATGCCTCTTCAGATTATAATTGGCAGTGTTTAGCAGATACCCCCTGCCTCAAGTCTGTCCAGTGTAGCTAGGCAGCAGCCCAAAGATAGCTCAGGGGCTTGTCACTCACAAAGGACATCAACACAGCACTACCCCGTAGCTGGCTGCAGGGAGAGGAAAGGCGAAGTGCAAGTACTGCCATTGCCAAGGGCACTTCCATCACAAAGCCAACACCCCCTCAGGAACCACTGGTTTGAGGATAGAAAGGGACTTATTTACTTATGAGCATATGTTTGCAATAAGGGAACAAAGCAATAGAAAGTGAGAAGAGAACACACTTGTATGGTTATCCTTGACAATAGGACACCACTTTACCCAGTCAAGCACCTCCATTAATTTGTAAAGCTGACTAATTAACTTTTGCAACTTAAGGAACCTGGAGGTTCCTTAGAGTGACACTTCTCCTACTTCTCTCATTCAAGAAGGCTACTCAAATCTCCCAAAATGCACATGCCCAGGCTCCTTGCAGCCACCCATGCCCTAACTCTGTGGGAGAGAACAATTATCTGCAAACCCCATGACTGCCCTGTCCAAGGCAGACAATACAAAAGGGGAAGAAGCATCTAGCCCAGTGTTTTTTTGTTCTACCCATTCTCCACTAATTCTACTCCTCTTCCTCCCAGTTTGGTTTTGGTACAGCCTGCTGGGAAACATTTTCTATGGAAAGGACACTACTCCAAAGTAAGTTTTTTCCATAAGGCCTCAGAAAGTGGAGGTGCCTTAGCAAAATTTAAACAAATAAGGGCTTCTTGAAAACCAATGCAGTCTGCCTTGCTAGAACACAACAGCCATTTCCTTTTCTCTACAGTTCCCAGGCTGGGAGAAGTGCTGATTTCCAGCAGAGAGAGGTATTACATTTTCTGCTTTGAATCCCGATGTGCTGACCCAGGATAGCCTGCAATCCACAGCTAGCTCAGTAGTCCCAGCAAAACAAAAGATCACTCCTTCACTTCATGCAGATGTTTGGTATACGCTTAAAACCAGCCTTTGCACATTCTGGCCCTTTGAAGAGAAAAGGGATGGGGCAGATTACACTTTAACATTAGCATGGGTTGGGTAGCAGGGGGGCACAGAAAGTGCAAGTCTCTGCATTGTGACTGCACATCACAGCCTCTGCTTTGTGGATGGAAAAGACACTGGAGTTTTGTAAGACTATAAAATACACAGAGGAAAAAATTTTCCATCCTACTGTGAGTGTTTTCTTGCCAGACCCCAAAGCAGCAGTAATATTTCAACACAGATTTAAAAAATAGCATTTTTTTTTCCAAAGTTCACTGAAGCTGAGAAAGCCACAATGCTTGTCAGGAGGCACTAAAGATAGCACGTTATTTGTCATCATTCTTTAATCAAATAATCACAGTCATATTTTCAAACACAGGCAGGGAGCAGACCTCTTGAGAGGCACCATATTTAATTAGATTAGGCAACTAAATCCCACTCCTATTAGCCATATCTTCAGCACTGTGGAAGTTCACCTTCCTGGCCAGTGTCTGGGCACAAACCTGGGCATCAGCATCCATCCATATCATCCAAGGGAGAGTTCAATCCACAGCCACAGAGCCAGCTTCCTGGCTATCCAGCTGTGGCAAGCTCAAAACACATCCTTTTTCCTTCCTCTTGCCACAGAAAACCCTCCAGAGACCTCCACTGGGAGCAGAAGGTCATTCTGGTGCCAGGGGTAGGGATGGTGCAGCAGGACAGAAGCTGTTCTCACGGTGTCCCAGCGCTGTGAATCAGTAGTAGTTTGAGAAGAGGAACAAGCAACAAAGCAGAAAAGCGTGTCTTGGATTAGATTAAGAGGATGCCCTTCTCCTTGGTGATGACTCATACCTACAGGCCATGGAAAACACAGCTGAAGTCTCAGTCCCTTTCTCTTCCAGCAGCTTCTCCTTCAGTCAGAGAGTCTCTGTGTGACCTGCAGAGAGCCCAAGCCTGGCTCAGGGTGCAGCGTGATGGGCCCTGAGGGCAATGCAGTCTGGTTGCATAAACCCTACAGATCCGAAGTCTGCAGGCACGGCCGATCAGTCTGACTTTAAGCAAATCCAGGACTGGGAGTCTCTGGGGTATAAACAAGGCATCGCAGTCCCAAGAAATCATAGGATATAAAGCCAACATATAAATGTTGGCTTCTCTTGTTTTCTTGCTTCTGAGCCTTTTGGTGGTGGTGGTGGCTGCTGATTAAGAATTTGTGCTGCAAGTAGAGGCTAACAAACAAAGCTCCAAAGACCTTGTTGATGAACTAACATTAGACAAGGCCTGCCCAGAAAGCTTCCATTTAGAAGATGCATTTGAAGGCTTTGTTTTCTGTAACCACATAGGCTAGAATATTTATTTTTAATAAAGCATGGTGGGAGGAGGCATCTTCAGTAACACAACTCTGGGATCTGGGGCTCTTACACTTCAAATGTTGGGAGTAACCTAAAAACAGGGAGGTTGGCCACATTGCAACCCACCAGCATTTACAAACCTTCTTCCTCTATGGCAGTGAGGGAGAACAAACTGCAGGGACAAACTGGACACCAGCAGCTACTTTGAACTTGTGGGCTGGGAAGTGGTTGGGAAGGTCTGTGTTGAGGACAGGCAGTGGGAAAAGCTTCTGGCCCAGCTAGCCCTGATGGCCCTGCTCATTCTTCTTTGAACACCATGTCTCTGTTGTTTTCGATGCAGATGACCTCGATGCAGATGACCTCCAGCTGGATCTTGAGGAATCAAAGCTCCACCCCACTATTCAGTGCACCCCAAGCCCCGGTGAGCAATCGCCTTTGAATAAATCTGGGTTCCTTTGAGCTTCTCTAAATCCCCAGGATCCCACGACCCTTCTTGCAGTGTCTTACAAATATGCCTGAATGGTTGGGCTCTGGCCATTCTGGGGACAAGTGAGGAACTCCCATCTCCCACTCAGAGGTAGCTGCCCTCCTACAAGGAGAGGACAAGGTCATGGTATCCTTGACTAGAATCATGGTATCACCAGCTCCTCTATCCACCAACCTGCTTGCAGCAAGAGTCTGGCTCTCAAGAAGTTCCTGGTCCCTTGCAAGACTTAAGCTTTGTTCTGTCCTGGCCAGCCCAGAATACTGTGTGACAAGACATTGTCTTTGTTCTTCTGTTTGCACTTGCAGCACTGCAAACTGCAGGGGTACTTCACTCTGTTTCCTGAGAAAAGTAGCAAAGGGAGATGCCAGCAGCAGCAGGCTGGCTGGGACACAAGGAAGCTGCCTTCTGGTTTTGCCTCCATTCACAGCTCAGTGGTGTCTTACACAGGCACAGTTGGAAGCTGGAGAGGTTTGGCTCCATCCAGGCAGCTGTAGGACAGTGAAAGAGTTTCCGCCAGTTATCCCAATGAGTTAGCTGCAAAATAGACAAAAGGAACAAAATGTTAGCAGAGAGCATGCCATGCTATCTGGGTACAGAGGTTCTGGCTCACTGAGGAAAGCCAGCTAAAGGTGTCCACCCGCTTTGAACTGATTTCTTGATTTGCTCTAATTTTTTTTGCTCTCTACCACCTAAAAATTGGCTCATTCTGTTTCTGGTTTTGCTGATCTCCCGCCCTGAGCTCCTCACTGTAACAACCAAATCCCTCCCATGGGCAACTCTCTCCCATTGCACAGTTTCTCCCCCCTCTCTTCTTTTTCCTTTGGCAAACAGCATCCACACTAGTCCTCTTTTTACTCCACCACGACCTCCCCCTTCTTCCCATTTCCATCCTCCAACATTCTTCTTTCTGACATTTCTCCATGTTCTTCTTGCCTAGACCCCTCTGTCCCTTCCCTGCCACCCCGACTTTCTCCTTCTCTTCCCCCCTGTTCTTTCTCCCTCTTGCTCTAACACTTCATCTCATCTTGGCCATCTCCTCTGTGCAGAGGTCATTCATGCAGAAACAATAAGACACCACTTAGCCAAGGTCTTGAGTACAAGGGCAGAGTTTGGCAATTGTCAGAGCTGGACGCAGCATCCTGCCATCTCTCACACATCCAGGGGGTGCAATCAGAAGGAGCAGCTAATGGCAGAGGGACCCAAATGCCAGGCTGACACCAGGGAGTCCCACAGACATGTGGGGCATTATGGTCATGAGTTCCTTTGGACAAAGGCCCACTTGGAGCTCAGACTCTACTCCATTGAACAGGATTCATCATAGGGCAGGTGTGGGACATGGGAGCAAAAAGGCTTCACCAGGCTCCAACCTTTTTATATTTAGGAGCTCTGATAAGTTCACAATTTCTCACATTTCACGTACAACCTCTCCCTGCACCTCATTTCTGCCCTGGACAGAAGCTCTGAGTGGAGGATCCGATGAGCATGCCAGAGGCAGCACAGTGTGGGTACAAGAGCATGCAGGAGCTGGGACAGAGTCAAGAGGCAGCACTGATGCCATCCTGATGCAGAAGAGGGCAGACAGGGCATTATAAAATGTTGTAAGCTCCTTTCCAGCCCTCAGCATTCAAGGGGCCAGGCAAGGGGCTGGTGGAGCCAGAAGAGGGCTATGGCCTGGGCACTGCTCTGATCAGCACCACTAGAGCAGAGCAGAATAACCTGGAATTAAATTTGGGGTTTGTTTTCTTCCAGGTCCCTTCAAGCCTTGCGATCACTTGTTTGAGAGCTGGATCATCCGCCTGGGAGTGTGGGTCATCATTCTAGTCTCGGTGCTCTGCAATGGACTGGTCATTGTGGCTGTCTTTGCCTCTCACAGCTACCTCTCTCCACTTAAGTTCATCATCGGCTCCATAGCTGGAGCCAACATGCTGACCGGCATTTACTGCAGCATGCTGGCTCTCGTCGATGCCCTCACCTACGGCCAGTTTGCCAAATATGGCGCCAGGTGGGAAACCGGCACAGGCTGCAGGGTGACGGGGTTCCTGTCAGTGTTTGCCTCCGAGGCTGCCATCTTTCTGCTGACGTTGGCAGCCATGCAGTGCAGCATTTCAGTCTCCTGTGTGCGGGGCTATGGCAAGTCACCTGCCTTAAGCAAGGTCAAGGCTGCTGCCTTTTGCTGCCTGCTGCTGTCCTCTGTGGCTGCTGTTCTGCCTCTCTTCTCCATTGGGGAATATGGAGCATCCCCTCTCTGCCTCCCATATCCCATCCCAGATGGGAAACCCACCACCCTGGGTTTCACTGTGGCCTTGGTGATGACAAACATGCTCTGTTTCCTGACTAGCACAGGCGCCTACATACGGCTCTACTGCAACCTGCTGAAGGGGGAGTTCAGCGCTGTCTGGGACTGTGCCATGGTCAAGCATGTAGCCTGGCTGATCTTCACCAACTGCCTCCTCTACTGCCCAGTGGCCTTCCTCACCTTCTCCTCTACACTCAACCTCCTCCTCATCACTCCAGAGGTCATCAAATCTGTCCTCCTTGTGGTCCTGCCCCTGCCCACTTGCCTGAACCCCTTGCTCTACCTGCTCTTCAACCCTCACTTCAGAGATGACCTCCGCCTGCTGAGGCAGAAGGGCCAGGACAAGGGGAGATACCCCCAGTCCTGCGGGGCTGATGACATGGAGAAAATTTCCTATGACTCCACACAGGCTCTGGTGAGCTTCTCTGACATTGACCACATATTTGAGACACCCGATTCCCTGGGAGTACACCCCATACTCGACAGCTACAGCTTCCCTTCCATGACGCTTGTCCCCTGCCAGCAAAGGGTGGGCACCAGGAAGAAGGAGAGGGGCTTCTCTGAGCATTGTCCCTGCCTCAATGACAATGAGGGGCTGATCGCTTCAGAGAGCCAAGACCCAGCCGGCAGCAGCCTCCGGATAGCCTTCTTCCCCTCCCCACCCACACCGCCCTACGTGTCTCACTTATAAATCTCTTCTGAGTAGCCATGCCGAAGACCCCTACACCACACACTGAGGACCAGCCCCACTGCCAGGTGGCCAAGCAAGGTGACAGCAGGCTGCTCCATGTAAAGCACCAGTACAACCCACCTACCTACCCACACCCCCATCATATCTACCTGGGCAACTGGCTCCACTCTGCCAGCTGCCACTCACCTGGAAGGGCTAAGACTGAGCTCCAGATACTCAGGGAGTATCTGGGAGTATTTATGGGAGGAGATAAAGCCCTACGGGAGTCTTTTTCTTGCTAGGGACTTCCTGGGAGAGAGCCCCACCATCTCAGGAGATGGGTCAAGGAGACCCTCCTCATCATCGTGCTACAGAATCACAAGATAGGAGGAGCCTCCAGCAAAGCCAAGCATGTCTTCTTAAGGCAGAGACATCTTAGCAAGCGAAAGCCATTGCTCTGTGGCAGAAACATATGGAAATGGCCAACTGCAATGACATGGACACCTTGTCCTCCAGGGTCCTCTGCAGATCCCATAGACCCCTGGAAATGGACTTGTGTCTGCCCCACACCATCAACAGGAAAAGCAGAGGAAGTAGGTTAAAAGCAGTGTATCTGTGTGTGCACTTGAGGTTTGGACAGCCTCTGTTTTGGGAAGCTCTGCTTCATCCACTGGTAGCCTAATGGGTTAGGCAGAACCCCCACTTTCAGATCATACCAGGAGCTGGAGACATTCAACCCCTCTTTCACTCTGGCCCACAGTGTCTAACAAGGGATCTTGAAACCCTAAGGCAAATACCAAATCCAAACACCTCCCTGGAGAAATGTACATGCTTTGCCTGGGGTGGTGCCCAAGGGGACACCGGGCTGCCACAACCTTCATTGCTCCTTCCACCTTCGCATGCTGCAGCATACCCAGGGCACTCCTACCTGTAGCCATCGGCTACAGTTCCAGTCAGGCACACTGGAAATGGGATGTGGCTCCCTCACTGCCCCCAAACTTCACTCCTGGAAGAGGCTGTTGGTTCTTGGGTACACATCCTCCATGCAGAAAAGCCATCTGGTGGGCTGCATTTTCCCTCCCCTATTTTAAGGGCAACTCATATAGGCAGAGGGAGCAGCCTTATGGAATGATGGCTTCAGGAGGACACAGGCCACTGGGAACAGTCTCAAATTCACTCCCTGCAGCTCAGGGATCTCCCAATGCCATCCTCTCCATCTTAAACTCTCCCACTGCTGCCCAATGCAGCAGGGAGCATGCGGGCCCCGGGCAAAGCTTTGGTTCTGCTGACATTACTACAGCTGTGTAAGTCATTCATTCTTGTGAGATAATAAATGAGCCCCGTTGCTGACCAGTGGCTGGCTTTTGTCCTCTTGAATGTGAAAAGCACCTTGCTGGTCATTCAGTGGCTGGCTGGCTGCCTCTCTCAGCCAGCCAAACCAGGGTGCTGCTGCTTGGATGCTCTCTGCATTGCTTGAGTGAGGACTGGGAAATTGCATTGTGTCCATATGACTCCTCGCCTGCTTCTTCAGAGGGAAGTGCCAAAGCACCTGCCTTTATACAGCAGAATTATATCACCAGTTGCCCTCTCCAGACCCCAGACACCATCTGGCTGCACCCCTGGCCTTGGCTGCATCTGTTTGAGTTCATAAGCAAAGTCCAGCTGAGCCCTACAGCACTTTGCTCCATCCCTCAGAGCATCCACAGTAGATGCTGTTCATGCAAATCCTGACCATTAGTGGCTGCTCACCCATAATCCCTGCTTCACCCTGTCTTCTGCCTCACTTGTGTTTTCAGGCACACGTCTGGAGGGTGCCCCTGTGAGAGGGACATTGCCTACGCCAAAGAAGACTGCAGGGTACCTCTGGTCAAAGAGGGACAGAGAGAGCATCAGGACACCCCAAAGGGCTTTGAGCCCAGAAAACAGAAAACTGTAAAGCACAGAAGCACTTAATTGCTGCTCAGTGGAGAACCTTTTCCCATCCATAGCAGTCCATAGGCTGCCTTTGGAGAAACTCTGGTGAAACAGTAACTCCTCAAAGCCAGTGCCTATCTCATGGCAACCCAGGAACTGTTTAACCCTAAAAGAACAAAAATACTGGATAGAGGTCTTGCTTGATGCACCAGCCAGCACTCTCTTTTCTACCCTACAAAGCCAGCTCTCATCAGGCTCAGAGTTCTTCATCACAGTACTTCTGCACAGGCCAGTCTTCTTGCTTAACTGAGTATAAGTGTGTGGTGGAGCAGGGATGAGACCTGTGCCCTCTGCTTCCCTGGGGCTGAGTGGAGCCCCTCAGAGCCCATTTAGAACAAATGCACCCTGAAGCCCTCTCTGAGCTGTGGACCTGGCAAGATTAGTAAGAGGAAAGGAGGGAGCATAAACACAGAGCACATTCTGTCCTGGCCCACGGAGGTGTCTGAGAAACAGTGAAAGTTTGTGGACCTCCAGAGGAGCAGGAAACAAAAACCTGCATCATCCTCTCTGCTATTGCAGGCCATAAATCCAGAGTATGAACTCTGGCAAATGGTCACTACAGTGCCTTTCATAACAACACTAAGTGTACACAGGGCTTTTCACCCTAGCAAACAATTAAATAATTACTACAAACAAAAGTAAAAGCAATCCTACACCACTCCATCTGCCTTCGTAGCAGAGATTTTGGTAATTACTGGTGCCAGGCTGAGCACCTACAGGTAGCTTAGTCCTCTGCTCAGTCATTAAGTACCTGAGGGTAACCTACCACAGACAACACAACCAGTCTGGGTTACCCAGTCCCATGGATAATCAGGAGACATCTTGGACTATGTAAACCACTGTTGATCAACCAACAGAGGTGTGAAATGACCTCAGCAAGCCCAGAACACAAGGAAGTTCTTGTTTCCCATCCTCCACCAGCAAAGACTCATGAAGTTACTCTTCTGCCTTCTGGGCTAAGCTTTAGCAGTGAGATACAACACTGCTTGGAAACCTCCCTTCCAGATGATCCTCTTCAAGGCCATCAAATGGGTCTTCAAACAGCAACCAGAGGTCCTTGAGGCATCATGAGCTCTTTTCATTGGAGACAAGGCTCTCCTGGATTCCAGATGTATGCAACTAAGCGAATGAAAGAGAACTCTAAGTCTGACCCTACTCCCCATAGCAAGATTGCTCCTGGATGGACCTGGGAAGAGGTCTGGCTGTCAAACAGCCTCAAAGAGTAGCCAGTGAGTTGCATCTCATGGCTGGTCAAGTGGAGCTAGTCTGTGAGTCCCAATGCAGTAAGGCACTTTCAGTGTGATAGATTAGGTTGGCAATCCCCCCCAACGCAGCTGGTGGTCCTGGGGCCCCTCTGACACACAGAGGTTTGTTTCCAGGAGAAGATGGTGGCATACTTTGTGGGCACTGCCTCCAACAGCCTGAGTGAGCAAGAGGACACGGAGGCAGTGGGACACATTGGAAGAGAGGAAAACGAGGCCACATAGCCTTATGGGCGATGGCATATGTATGGGTTACATTTCGGCTGATGGGGCGTAATCCAAGCATAGGCCCTCAGGGTAGTTGGATGACATGTGGATATACTCTGGAAGCCATTGTCAGGGCTGGGCACCTTTGAAGTTTCCCCTGCACGTCAGCAAGGCACTGTCAGGACACCCTGAAGGGGAGAGACAGCATGTTTCAGGGAGGATTTTGGCCCTGAGGGACCCAGAAGCATTGTCTAACAGGACACTGCAGAGGCAGTTTGTAGGCACTCTGAGATGCCAATTTTTCACTTGTCCAGCCCTCACAGCTGTGGATGTGCAACTCCTCTGAAACAAAGCCAGTGAAGCAAGCACCCTATGGTATTATTTTTAAAATCTCATTGTTTTTTCCACCAGTGTTGTGATTTCTGGAAGCCTGGGCCATGATTTGGAGCTCTTGGGATGGCAGCACTCCCACAACCATGGGAATGTAAATGATGAAAAGCAGGCTCTACATAGGATTGCAATACCTGGTGCTAGCCTCCCTGGAGGCCAGAGAAAAAGTGAGACATTTTGCAGAATGCAAGCCCATCTTCATGACTGAAATAGACCACACGTCAAGTCTGGCAGCTGAACACAGTGGTTTCAGGTTTTACCCTGAGCTACCAAAGGGTTAATGCTTTTCCCTTACTCTCCAGTGACATAAAACTATATTCATATCTTCAGACAATTTCTTTCAAACATGCTGTAAGGACCATTATTGTTCAAGACCTAACTGAGATCTTAGGCTATTTTATTCCCAAGAAATTTGCTGATTTGAGCTCCTGAAAGCAAAACCAAGCCATTTCATTTCAACTTGTTTGAATATTTTGTTAACTGTAATTCCTGCTGGTTTTTTCCCCTGCCATCCAGAACCTAACATTTCTCCATATGAACAATGCACTTCCAGCCCTGCATCCCCACGCACTTCTTCCTTCCATCACAGACCCCAGGAAGAGTTTGTTGGCTGGTGTAGGCACGATAGTCCAGACCCAATCCATCAGGAGAACCAAACATATTGGCTTCCATTCTCAAAGTGAAAGAAAGACGTTGTGATCTTCAATCTCCTCTGGCCATGGTGTAGGTTTCCCTTATATCTGATGCATTCCATGGTCCCTGTCAGACTTTCAGATAAAGCAGTCAAAGATGGGCAGACTGGCACAGAAAAAGGTGAGATCTGATAATAACCTCATGGAGAACTTTTAACTACAAGGCACACTGGTTTGACCCCAAACAAAGCAGGGAGCCAGGGCAGAGGCAGGGATGCCTCGTGGCATCCTGTGTTGCCAATGAAGTGGCACAGCACACTTCACTCCTCCTCTGCTGTGTAGAGGCGACACTGCTTCCATGCAGCAGAGAACTGCCTAGCTGTCCTACGCACTTAGAGTCTTCAGGCATGAGTCTGGTGACTGCCTGTTCCTAGGAAAGCAGTCACAGTCACAGTCACAGTCACAGTCATAGTCACAGACACAGATATGTCTGAAATCTACCTTGCTTCCAGCTGTATGCTTCCTATGCCCAGGGGAGGGAGAGGCACCACTTTGAAGCAGCTTGGTGCAGCTTGATGCAGAGGAGGCAGGCTTGCAAGGAGTTGAGGAGTTAAGAGTTTGTTCTGGTTCCTCTGGGAATGCCAGTACAGTCTCTCACTGCTGGGAAGTATTCTGCTGGGAAACAGAATTCTGGGAAGTATTTTGCTAGGAGATTTCGTAAGTCTTGGATGAAAACAAAGTATGTGCAAAGTCTCTCCAGTTATGTTTCAAGGTACCACTAAACTCAAAATCCTTGTTCATTGTCTTCAGGTATATCTAGGATGTCATTGTACAAGCAACTGACAAACCGACCTTTAGAAAAAATCATGGGAAATGGTGAGTTCCCGTGATTTGGGAAAGCCATCCTGGAGAAACAAAAAAGCTCCAGCTACTTAGTGAGGAAGAAGAATCTCTTCTTTCCCTGATATTCACTGGGATATGCCCTTTCTGCAGCTCCACAGGAAATCAAACAGCATTCCCCACCTGGAATTGGAGTTACATACACAGTCGGTGTGTATGTAAGAATGCAGACAACACCCCAACACCAGAACTGCTCCAGCTAGGGCACTCTGCCCTTTAAATACTGGATGTACTCAAGACATGGAGAAAGCAGTATGTCCCTGCACATGGACTAGCCGGCTTCATGGAACTGTTGGAGTTGGAAGGGACCTCTAGAGATCCTCTAGTCCAACTACCCTGCTAGAGCTGGGCTGCCCAGAGCACATCACTCAGGACTGCACCCAGGAGAGGGTTGAAGATCTCCAGAGAAGGGGACTCCACACCCTCCCTGGGCAGCCTCTGCCAGGGCTCTGCCACCCTCATCACAAAGAAGGTTTTCCTCATATTTGAGTGGAACTTCCCATGTTCCAGCTTGTGGCCCGTTGCCCCTCGTCCTGTCACTGGCAACCACTGAAAAGAGTCCAGTTCCATCCTCCTTCAATGCACCTCTTAGATACTTGTAAACATAGATCTCCCTTAGCTTTCTCTTCTCCAGGCTAAAGAGTCCCAGCTCTCTCAGCTTTTCCTTGTAAGGTAGATGCTCCAATCCCTCCATCATCTTAGTTGCCCTACGCTGGACTCTCTCCAGTAGTTCCCTGTCCCTCTTGAACTGGGGAGCCCAGAACTGGATGCAGTATTCCCGTTGTGGCCTCACCAGTGCAGAGTAGAGGGGGACAATGACCTCCCTCCACCTACTGGCCACACTCTTCCCTAAGCAGCCCAGGATCCCATTTGCACTCTTGGCCACAAGGGCACATTGTTGGCTCATGGATAATTTACTATCTACTAGGACTCTCAAATCCTTCTTTTATGTTTAGATGAGATTTCCCATGTTTCAAATTGTGCCCATCACCTCTTGTCCTGGGTACCACTGAGGAAAGTCTGAATTGCTCTTCTTCATTCCCTCCCATCAGGTAGTTATACACATTGACAAGATCCCCCTTAGTCTTCCTGTTCTCCAGGCCAAACATACTAGTTCCCTCAGCTTCTTTTCTTGTGAGAGATGCTCCAGGTCTTTAATAATTTTTGTGGTCCTTCACTGAACTCTCTCCAGAAAGTTCATGTCTTTCTTGTACTGGGGAGTCCAGAAATGGACACAATACACTGGTGCTGTGAAGGGAAGGATGACCTCCATGTGTCTACTGGTAAGGCTCTTCTGTGTGCAGCCCAGGATGCTGATGGTCTTCCTTTCCACAATGTTGCATTTCTGGTTCATGGTCAGCCTGTTGTCCACCCACATGAGTAGGTCCTTCTCTGCAGAGCTGATTCCCACCCAGTCAGCCTCCAGCTTGTACTGATCTGTGGAATGATTTTTCCTATGTAAGCTTATGCCTGGTCAAGAAAAGACTCTACATTAGGTGGTCTGTCTTTCTGTACTCTGTAAATGCTATTGTATGTATATTTGATTTCAGACACATACACAAATATACAATAACCATGAACGTGTGCACATTATTCACTTATTTCTATATAAAAACACCTTACCTCAGCCCGAAGCCCTGCAGCTCCTATCCTAAACTGCCTTGTGCATCATCCTGAGAAAGGAAGAAAATTAGTCTCTGCTGCAATGTGTAGAGATGGATTTACTCACTGCCTTAGTGCAGAGCAGTAACCAAGCCTTCCAATCAAGGGGATACCAAGCAGTAACCAAGGGGATAAGGGATTTCTCTCCAGCATCCAATACTGTTAGAGAGAGAACACAAAACTGGATTAGCCTGGCAAACTTATCTCATGTTCTTTCCACAGCTGACATCACAGGTCAACCCATGACACCTTTTTTTCTTTTTTCCAAAATCACAGAATTACAGAATCACCTAGGTTGGAAGGGACATTTTAAGATCATCTAGTCCAACGAATAAAAAAAAAAATAAAATAAAAAAAACCCACATACCACCACCACATCCACACCACACCACACAAAACACCACCCAACACTAATCCATATCCCCGAGCAACATGTCAACTCGTCACTTGAATACCTCCAGGGATGGTGCCTCAACCACCTCCCTGGGCAGCCCATTACAATGTCTGATAACCCTTTCAGTAAAGAAATATTTTCTAATATCTAACTTGAACCTCCCCTGGCATAACTTGAAGCCATTACCCCTTGTCCTGTCATCTGTGACTCAGGAGAAGAGACCGACTCCCGCCTCTCTACACCCTCCTTTCAGGGAGTTGTAGAGAGCGATGAGATCTCCCCTCAGTCTCCTCTTCCCCAGACTGAACAACCCCAGCTCCTTCAGCCTCTCCTCATAAGGCTTATGCTCCAGACCCCTCACCAGGTTTGTTGCC